>CM055116.1:459657596-459892596 GCA_029206835.1 Rana muscosa | reverse complement strand
ATTAATGCAGACAATCCAAATGCTGTAAAAAAAAAAAAGAAACCAGGACACAAGAGCCTTCAAACAGGAAATCCACCAAAATCAATAAAGGCATCCCAGCCAAACGTCTGTCCTATGTTGCTCGCATAGCATTAAAACCAAAGCCAGATTCATGGGATGAGATGCAAAGATTTCCAACTCACGAGAAACAAAAGTGGATCACAGCATTTCACAAAATCGCTTACAAGAAACCGATTTATAGAACTCCGTTCCCAAATGGGTCTAATATAAGGAGTAATTGTTGAGTAGGGGTGTAGGAATATATTGTTCATGTAATTTTGTACAACTGCAGTTATATTCTTCAACTAGTAGATGACAGTGAAAAAGGAGGTAGGGACTATGGGATTATAGCGGTGCCAAGAATAAAAACTTTTCAACATATAAAGTAAAACATAGAGATATTTTATTATTACAGCAATGACAAAAAAGCACAATAGAAAAGCAGTACACGTTATTCACTCATTGTACATAATCAATGGATTAACCTAACATGTTTCACCAATACATTGGCTTCATCAGGGGTAGTTGATTGTACAGTGTAGCTTAGGGGAAGATCTATAAAATAAAATGTAAATAGTATAAACAGTATCACACAGTATAGCATATCACGAAAAAGAGAGACAAAATTGGGTGCCCAAAGCAGGAAGCAATAAAGCCTAAGGGTAGCGGAATGAGTATACACATGCAAAGACTGCCATACCTACCAGTCTCCAAGGACAACGTAGTCCAGAGCCACCAAGGGCCAATCGGGAAACCGGACAAATTGGGACTGCAGGGGGCTACTAGAAAATATAAAATAAAAAATAAAATGTATGATATGTAAGGATGACTAGTGTAGCAGGATAAATTGCCACAGCTATTAGACAACCTAGTAAAGGACTAGCATAGTCTCTTATACATACCAATAATTGTATAGAAGACATACAAAAATGTAGGGGCGCTGAATGAAGTGTTTGGATGGAAGTCCAGACACAAGGAAGAGCATCAATGTTTATCTGAAACAAAAATAATTGAAGGACATTCAATCACCTGGATACAAGGGAAATGCCCACAAACTTATTGGGATGGAAGAGGGCTTACCTGCAATTGTAAAGCTAGGTTTACAATTGCAGGTAAGCCCTCTTCCATCCCAATAAGTTTGTGGGCATTTCCCTTGTATCCAGGTGATTGAATGTCCTTCAATTATTTTTGTTTCAGATAAACATTGATGCTCTTCCTTGTGTCTGGACTTCCGTCCAAACACTTCATTCAGCGCCCCTACATTTTTGTATGTCTTCTATACAATTATTGGTATGTATAAGAGACTATGCTAGTCCTTTACTAGGTTGTCTAATAGCTGATGCAATTTATCCTGCTACACTAGTCATCCTTACATATCATACATTTTATTTTTTATTTTATATTTTCTAGTAGCCCCCTGCAGTCACAATTTGTCCGGTTTCCCGGTTGGCCCTTGGTGGCTCTGGACTACGTTGTCCTTGGAGACTGGTAGGTATGGCAGTCTTTGCATGTGTATACTCATTCCGCTACCCTTAGGCTTTATTGCTTCCTGCTTTGGGCACCCAATTTTGTCTCTCTTTTTCGTGATATGCAATACTGTGTGATACTGTTTATACTATTTACATTTTATTTTATAGATCTTCCCCTAAGCTACACTGTACAATCAACTACCCCTGATGAAGCCGATGTATTGGTGAAACATGTTGGGTTAATCCATTGATTATGTACAATGAGTGAATAACGTGTACTGCTTTTCTATTGTGCTTTTTTGTCATTGCTGTAATAATAAAATATCTAAATTTTTTACTATATATGTTGACATTTTTTTTTATTCTTGGCACCGCTATAATCCCATAGTCTCTACCTCCTTTTTCACTAAAATTAAGGGATGAGGTGCCGTATCTCTCAGAGGACACACCAACCACTTAAAACTTCCCTAGTAGATGACAGTGTTTATAAGTTTTTAGCTGCATCTATGACTATACTCTATGTCTTCTTCCTGAATAAAGTTTCCTGTTTCTTGTCTGCAGTTAAGCAGAAAAGCCCACGTGGACTGTGCACTGTCTGTTTGTTCTGTAGGGCTATATACAGAATGTATAACAGATATAACTGTTGATCTGAAAGTATTCAGTGTCACTACAGATAAACTCTGAAAATGAATTTGGAATCATCACTTGTTATTAGTGCCTAATAGAAAAATATACATTTTGTGGGTGGACATTTTTAGTCAGGCACCGACTATGGAAAATCAAAGTGGATCTACCTGACATACTCACTGACCTTGTGCCTCTGAAAATAATCCAAGGTTCTCCTATCTCCAGAGGCGTAACTAGAACCTTCAGGGCCCGGGTGCAAGAGACCATAGAGGGCCCCCCTGACCACCAGCCGGGGCGCACCCATGGTGGCAGAAAGCCAGAGCGTGGTCGCAAGTGCGACCTTTGGGACCCTGGTAGTACCGACACTGGTGCCAGTATTTTTTTATTTTAGTTATTTTATTTGCTACCATTTTATTTATTTATTTTTTCAGATTTTTTTTTTTAGGAGCCTGTTGGGGGTGGGGGTGGGTGATATATCATATGTGGATATTCGCCAGCACACCAAGGATCGTCAATTTCATCCAAACATTGAAACTATCACTAAATATTAGACATGTGCATTAGTTTTGGTCCGAATGCATTTTCGTCCGAATTTCAGGTATTTTCATTATCGTTTTAACAAACAAAAACGAACGTGCAGAATCCGAAAAGCGAAAGATTTGACATAAAAAAATGCTTTATTTTAGTTTTTGTTGCTCCAACAGTTCGATATAGATAGGAGATTCGACATGACGCTGACAATAACAATCTGTGTCTATCGAACCTCTGGTCGAATGTGCCTAACCTTAACTCTATTAGTCCAAGATTATTCTACATAGAGAGGAAAGATTTGACATAGAGAGAAAAGATTTGACATAGAGAGAAAAGATTTGACACTAGAGAGAGTGTTGGGGTAGACCATTCGACATGAACGACGAAGATTCGACGAAGCAGCGAAAAACATACAAACGTCGAATCTGTCATTGAAGGCTTATGGTGTCTGTCGAAAGTTCTAAGAAGATTCGACAAGCAGCTAAACTGTACGACGCTGCAATCGTACATTTCTGGTAAATTTCTCAGCCCATAGGCTATAGAAGAATTTGAATGTTTGTTGACTAGCAATAATAATTTATAAATATAATTATTTCTAGTCTCATACAACATTAGAATTCTTCTATAGCTTGTAGGCAGAACATTTGATCAGAAATGTACGATTGCGGCGTCTAATCTTTTAGCTGCTCCGTCAAATCTTCTTAGAACATTCGACAGACACCATAAGCCTTCAATGACAGATTCGACCTTAATTAATTCGGATTTTCGGAAGAATGCATTTTTTAACGAAACAAAACAAATAAAAACGAATTTCGGGAGTAACTAAATAAATTTATTTTTCAGACGAAAACGAAATTCCGAAACGAAATATTTCAGTGTGCACATGTCTACTAAATATGGAATAAAGGATGTGTGTATTCATAAACTAGACTCAGTAAAAATAGTAAAATACAGACAGCATATGCGTACAAAATGTATAGTATCATCCAAATCATACACCAATATGAATTGATCAAAAAGTAACAAATTAATCCAAACCAACCAGTCAATTGTGCCTCCATCCCTATTAATATAGAAAGCAAGGGGGTTCTGTGACTTTAAATGAGGTGCAGATCCTGACTTGCAACACTGCTTATTTAGAACTATTTATATATATACTCTATGCGTTTGCTCCTGATGAGTGCCAACTGGCCACAAAACGCGTCAAGCCTATCTATATCATCATGTTCCCAACACATAGCTTGGCCTCAACTGTGATTTAATTGCATTCTATAACCCATTTGTATCCATTACTCAATAAGTACTGGCTTTTTATACTAGTTACTTCATGGAATACTATGCGATTTCAGATGCGTGCTTGTGCGTACATGAATTTTCCTTTTTTGTATGCCATCGTCTTGTGTATATAGATAAAAATACTCATGTTCAACGCTTTGTTTATATGCCAATTAAACAATTTTACATTTCTCCTACTATGTGTCTTGTGCCTCACTCAATGTCCGAAAAACCCCTTTCTTATTACATCTCTCTTTCATCATATTGGGGGAATGGAATACTGTAAAGGTGGACAGCATGCCTAATATTGGGTTATAATATACATTTTTAAATGTAATAATATAGAGAGGACAGTTACATGCTAGATTTAAGAAATAGTATGTGTATTGTAATAAGAAAAATTTTCAATAAATAAAATAAGTGCTTTTATTGTAAGTTTTTTAAAGCATATATTATTGAGTAAACAAATAACATTTTGATGTGTTAAGTGTATAATTTAGCACCTTTAAAGTCCCCAGCAAAGGTTTTTCCACGTAAACCTTCTAGTGTTAACAAGACATGGTACTACAGCCAATATGTGAGTCTCACAGCTATACGTCAGATTTTAGCATGTCTTCTTAGGAAACAATTATGTCACAACATGCAGGGTAGCAATGTCACTCTTTAAAAAAAATTCAAACGGAATATAAGGTTAGGTATGTCTAGGGATAAGTGCATCTGACTGGATTCAGTTCAAGCTGAATTTGGTGAATCCAGCATAAAGTCCACAACCCTGAACTTCTTGAAAACAATGGCTAAACTGGCAACATTTTTGTTTTGCACATTTCAAGGCTAATAGGCAAGCTATTGGTAAAAATCATACATGGGGAACTGGGCACTGCCTTGAGGGACATGTTACATAGTAACATAGTTGGTAAAGTTGAACAAAGACACCAATCCATCCAGTTCAACCTGTGTGGGTGCATGTATGTATTACATCTCTACCACTTCCCATATCCCTGTATATTGTGTTCAGTATGGTGCTAAATGTTTTTGAAATTAGCAAGTAGCAACATTTGCCACTGAAACAACCAATTTTGGAAGAGAGTTCCACATCCTCACTATTCTAAAAGTAAAAAAAAAACCTTACGCAGTTGAAAGATGAATCGCTTCTCGTCCAACTTCATTGAGTAGCCACATCCTGACACTGAATAGTTTTCTCCCATGGCTGGAATCACCATTAAGATATTTGTATATTGTGATCATATCCCCTCTTAAACATCTCTTCTCCAGGGAGAATAAGTATTGCTTGTAATTAGTTTTGTTGCTCTTCTCTGGACTTACTCCAGTTCCAGCACATTCATTCTGAGGTCTGGAGACTAGAACTGGGTGGCATACTCAAGGTGTGGCTGAACCAGAGTTTTGTAAAGTGGAGGAATTATAGTTTTATCTATTGAGTAAATAAATGTTTTAATGCATGTTAACAGTGTATAGAGCTGATGGTCAGCAAGTTACATATGCCCACACTTGAAGTCCCACCACTGCGCCTCTAGAATATGTACACCTTAGTAGTATAGCTGCCACCTTAAATAATATAAACAATATGAACAGTATTTTAACCCCTATCAAAACTAGATATTGAAAAATAGTGGCGCTCAAATCACAAAATTACAGTAACAACTTAAACACTATTTTTCACTATCTAGTTTTGATAGGGGTTAAAATACTGTTCATAATGCTAATAGTGTACTGGCCTTGCTTGCTGCAGCTTGGCATTGCATGCTATTGCTAAGTCTATCAACTAGGATCTATCTTTTTCCATCATTGATTCCCCAGAGGTTCTCCCCCTAGTGTGTAACTTGCATTCAGATTTTTTGCCCCCAAGTGTATTACTTTACATTTCTCTACATTTAACCTCACGTGCCAGGTGTTTTCCAACCCCTCCATTTTATCAAGGTCTTCTTGTAGAGTTGCTATATCCTGTTGTGAAGTTATTACTTGGCTTTGTATCATCAGCAAACACTGACATTTAACTATATATATCAACCGCTATATCATTTATGAACAAGTACCTACACTTGAAATAACACACAAGCAACAAACAAGAAAACATTTTAGTACACTGGCAAGAAATGGTTAATTCATTACAATAAGCGGGCAGCAAACAGGCAACTGTGACAACATGTGGGCAAGAAATGGGCAATTAGGGCAAGAGTAAATAAGCAAATGTGATATGTGTGCAACAAATGAGCAATCTTGACAATATGCAGGCAACATACAGGCAATCATTACAATACATGGGTAATGACAATTACAGCGACAATATTGACAGTGTAGTGCCCCAATTACACTGACAGTCAATGTAGTGTACACGGTTATACTGGTGGTAAGTATAGTGCCCCACTTTAGAATGGTGGCAATTGCAGTGCCACCTTTAAATTGGTGGTCAGCATAGTGCCCTTGAGTTGGTTGTCATTGCAGTGCCCCCTTTTGAGTTGTGGGTCAATTGTCAGTGTAGTACCCTATTTCAACTGGTGGCCAGAGTAGCGTGTCCCAGATGAATGTAAAAAGTAGACCTTAGTTGATTGTGTGGAGCTTAGAGAATACTATATTGCTGAAATTTATATTGACAGCTGCAGTGTTCCAAGTGTAGGTGCCCTATAAAAAGCTTTCCAAAATATACATAGACAAAAGCAAATATCAGTGTGGAACAGTTGTTATAAAAGAGAAGAGCAGTGCCTTTCACTCAAGGAAGGGAACCACCGATTCATGACAACAGACAGAGTCATGTATGCACTGAATCTTTCACAGGTGCCCGTGCTGACCCACCAGCCATTGGGAAGCCAGCATCCTTCAAACAGTTTGAGACACTAACTTGTGGAAACATTCCAGTACCAGACTTTTACTCCACTGTAGAAAGAGTCATCTTTAATAGCAATACTGAATAAAACCCAACTCGACCCACTATATATAGGTACTGCAACTATACAACACTATACAAGCTGAGTCAGCAGGCTGTCTGAATCACTGGCAAGGTGTATCCATTTGTACCCGTTTGAATTTTTGAGTCAGATTACTTAAAACAAATTATGTCATACCTGATTTACCGTTCAGCTCTGTTTCAATATACTTCCAACTGTTGAATATACTCCACCCTAGTCCACCTAGCACAGGGGTCTCAAACTGGCAGCCCTCCAGCTGTTGCAAAACTACAAGTCTCATAAGGCATTGCAAGGCTGACAGTTACAAGCATGACTCCCTCAGATAGAGGCATGATGGGACTTGTAGTTCCACAACAGCTGGAGGGCCACGAGTTTGAGACCCCTGACCTAGCATCTCAACCCAAACACTGCTATGTGGACACTTTTACATTGTTTGTGTTGTTGCACACTATTTGTTTTTGTCCATTTAATTCAATGGTCAGTGGTTTGGGTGCCCCCATTTAAACTGGTGGCCACTGCAGTACCCCCCTATAAGTAGGGATGAGCCGAACACCCCCCTGTTCGGTTCGCACCAGAACCTGCGAACAGACCTAAAGTTCGCGCGAACTTTAGAACCCTATTAAATACAATGGACTTGAACGTTCGAAATCAAAAGTGCTAATTATCAAGGTTAATATGCAAGTTTTATATGGGGTGGAGTTCCCCTTAAAATACATACCAGACCTGAAGGGTCTAGTATGGATATTTGGGGGGAACCCCACGTCATTTTTTTTAAACTTGACGCAGGGTTCCCCTTAATATCCATACCAGACCTAAAGGGCCTGGTAATTGAATTTGGGGCGACCCCCACGCATTTTTTTTTTATCAATGACTTTTCTCTGTATTGCCGGGAGCCGACAATTCATTATAGCCGTGAGTGCTTTTAAATTACTTTTTTTCCTTCAGAAATTACACTTTGTGCAGGGACAGTTCTAAGCAAGGGAAACAAGCGCTGCTTTACAGGCATACTATACACCCCCCCCCAGTACAAAATTTAAAGGAATATTTCACTTTTATTGTTTCACTTTAAGCACTCTTAAAATCACTGCTCCCGAAAAAACTGTGGTTTTTAAAACTTTTTTTTGCATTGATACCCCTGGGGCAGGAACTGGGTCCCCAAACACTTTTTATGACAATAACTTGCATATAAGCCTTTAAAATTTTAAAATTAGCACTTTAGCTTTTTCCCATAGACTTTTACAGGGTGTTCCGCGGCTTTTCGAATTTGCCGCGAACACCCCAAATTGTTCGCTGTTCAGCGAACGTGCGAACAGGCAATGTTCGAGTTGAACATCAACTTGAAGCTCATCCCTACCTACAAGTTAGAGGTGAGCATAGTGCCCCTTTTTAGTTGGAGGTCAGCACAATGTCCTACTTTCAGGTGGTGGTCAGTGGTTTTGGTGCCCTCTTACTAAAGATTAATTGCTGTCAGTGGGCTACTTACCTGGGAAGCTTCTAGTCATGTACTTCTAGCGACTGATTAAAAGTCCCGGCTATAAACCGTGATGACAACACCACAACCAAGCACACATCATAGGGCAGAAGATCAATTTACATAATGGTGACTGAGATGCACATTGTAAGTGGCGGCACCTGCTGCCCTATTAGGTACACCACTGGTCATTGCCCCTGTGCAGGCAAAGGGGTGTGCAGGGTACACGCTCCATCCCAGAGAAGATGGGGTGTGCAAATGAGGCATGGCTGCAACAAGACAGATGGAATCCTTTTATAAGAAGTATGAGGTTTACATTTATCTGGCATATACTGTATAGTTTTGTAAGTCCCTTCCATGGAGACACAGCACCTCGAAATTTAATTGACATTACTGAAATGAAATACTGTACAGGCAAAAATGTGCTATGCTCAAAATAATGTGTGCAATATTAGTAAATAAAAAGATAATTATTTCTACAACTGAATAGTCCCAAATCCTTCCACAAATCAATCAACTCTCATGGCTTACAAAGTTCTTACTCCATTGTAGCTCAATGAAAACAAAATCAATAAAGACCAATTATAGCCCATCTAGTTAAAGTATGTAAATAGGGAAACATACAAATGAGCATGCACCCAAGGGAAAGCAGTGCAGTGAACGCAATTAGAAGAGAGATATCATTTTTATGCATTTACCGTTCGACAAGCTGTGATTAGAAGTAAAAGAGGAATGAAAGTTTATAAAGGGCTGTCCTCTGTACTGATATAAAAACTTTTCTAGATTGTTAGGTTTATGTGTCCTGAAGTATACAAATTGCTGCTGGAAAACAAAGCTAGGTAAGATGTTTTGTGAAGCCTACTTTACAATTTTTGGTAGTGATTGTGCAAATACAAAAATAACAGTTTACTAAAGTGAAGTAATTTGAAGAGGAATTTAATAATAATTTAAAAAAAAAAGCAATTTCTCCTAACTACATGTTTGAAGTAAACAAAGGTTCACAACAATGTTAAATAGTGCACCAACCCCTAAATAAAATTTAGGATTTACTGTAAGCAAAGCAAGGATCATTTGTGTGCTTTCCAAAAAGCAGTACTACAACATTGTGCACCCTTGTCACTGACCGCATTGCCCACTGACTGCCCCAAATCAGTATTTTCTGTCTTCCAGCATAGTAAAAGGTTAGTATGATGCAGAAGGGGCTACATAGTGTTAGGAACTTTTTGGGGGTATAGGTCAGTGTTAGGATCATAGGATTGAGGAGTTAGGGGAGGCTTTAAAGGAGGAGTTAGGGTTAATATTAAAGGAGAAGTCCAGCCTGAACTTTTTAGGCTGGGCTTCTCCTAAGGGTCACAGGAGTGCAATTCGTTTTGCACTCCTGTGACCCGTTTTCAGCGGAGAGAGGTCTGAAGTCCGCTCTCCTCTGACGTCACTGACATCAGTCGGAGCAGCGCGTCATCACGACTTCCAAGTCGGGATCTGCCAGCTGCCCTGATTGATGGCAGTCTAAGCGAGCCGCTGAAACGCTGGTACAGCCTCTCCCCGCCCCTCCGCGGCTCAGCGATCCAATGAGCGTGGAGAAGCAAAGAGGAAAGAGGCTGACTGACAGCAGCTTTCCTCTCGGGGATCTGTGAGAACCGAGCCATCAGCGATGTTCGGTGGCTCAGTTCTCAGTGCACAGACGCCGGGGGACAGATGGAGCATCGGTCTGATGCTCCATTCACCGCGGTAAGTATGAATCTAAAAAAAACTGAAAACCTTTACTTCTCTTTTAAGGCTGGCTTCACACATGCAAATTGGATGCATGTTTTTCTGGATCCCAGGCACGAACCCGCGGCCGCACATATGTGAACCCGGCCTGAGTGTTAAAGTGGTTGTAAACCAGGCATTAAATATGAACAAAGCATATCCCTCTATAGTGTGTACTTGTCTCAATTAAGAGCACTAATGCCGCGTACACACGATCGGTTTTTCAGATGAAAAAAAAACAGATGGAAAAAACGATCGTGTGTGGGCCCCATCTGACTTTTTTCCATCGGTGTAAAAAAATAGAACATGTTTTAAATTTTACAAAAAAAAACGATAGCAAATTCAGATCGTCTGTGGGGAACTCCATTGGAGAAAAATCCATGCATGCTCAGACTAAATTACAAGACGGGAGCGCTCGTTCTGGTAAAACTAGTGTTCGTAATGGAGATAGCACATTCGTCATGCTGTAACGGACTGAAAAGCATGGAGGATGAAAAGCGCAAATCGGCTAACACCGAACTTTTACTAACACGCGGTAACAGAAAATCAGCAAAAGCAGCCCAAAGGGTAGCGCCGTTGGATTTGAACTTGCCCTTTATAGTGCCGTCGTAGGTGTTGTACGTCACGGCATTTTGGACGGTCGGAATTTTGTCTGATGGTGTGTAGGCAAGACTGATGAAAGTCAGCTTCATCGGAATTCCGACGGAAAAATCCATCGGAAATCCGATCGTGCGTACAGGGCATAAAAGTGTCATTTCTGTCTGCTGTTTTTGTCAGGAACGAGTATGGAGATCGAGATGCTAAGAGGGCTCCCCTTGCGGCTGAGTGCAGCGCGCCCCTGGAGTTGGGAACAGGGAGCGCGGTGCCCACAGAAGCACGGTTGGCCAGGTGCTTGCTTGCAGTCTGATGAGCTCAGCCACTGAGGGATGGCGGAGGCAGGCAGAACTGAGCTTGTTATATTCAGATGAACGGAGATATCGGAAGCCAGGCCGGGGGTCAAACACAGGAGATCAGTCCAGAGCATATACAGGGGCGAGCCGGGGTCATACACGTGCAGGGTCCAGGTACGAGCCGAGGGTCAAGCCGGGTGGTCAGGAAGCAGAAGCAGAGTCCAGAAGCAGGCCGAGGGTCAAACACAGGAGAACAGGAAGCGAGGTTAAGGCAAGCCGGGTCACAACGGATAAGCACGGATCAGGAGACAAGGTCAAGGTACACCGGAGACTGAAGAGATAATCCAGCAATGAGCAGCTCCAGCAGCAGGCTTAAATAGACCAGGAAGTTAGTCATGTGATCTTTTCAGGTTACAAGGAGGAAGTACCGCCCACCTTAGTCATGCTGTGCACCATGGCAGCCATGATTGTCTTGGGCAGAATTGCCAGTCCTTCTTCGGCTATTTCCCTGACAGTGCCCCCCCCCCCCGAGGGGCAGCCCCTGGATGCCCAACCTAGACCATCTTTCTGGGTACCTGTTGCGGAAATTTTGCAAAAGTCTTGGAGCATGTAAATTATCCATGGGTTCCCAAGAATTTTCCTCTGAAGAATACCCCTTCCATTTAACAAGAAATTGAGTCTGCCTACCTCTTTTCCGGCAATCTAGGATGGCTTCAACTTCATATTCGGTATCGTTACCTATGATAACTGGTGGAGGTGGCAACTCCTCTCTTCCTGGAAATGGACTTGGCACAGCTGGTTTCAGAAGGGAGACGTGGAACACCGGATGGATCTTGTAGGAGGCCGGTAAAGCGAGTTTAAAAGCCACAGGGTTCACTTCCTTCTTGATCTCGAATGGACCCACAAACCTTGGACCAAGCTTCCTGGAAGGGCAAGAAAGTCTGAGGTTAATAGAGGACAGCCATACCTTGTCACCCACCTTGTAGATGGGATTCCCTCTCTTTCTCCTGTCATGTTGTTTCTTGACGTCTTCCTGAGCCTTTCGCATGGTCTCCTGAAGGATTCGGTAATTGGTTTGGAAGAAGTTTATCCTATCCTGAACGGCTGGTACCGGAGATTCAGGAATGGTGTTGGGAAGAAAGGATGGGTGAAAGCCATAGTTTGCCCAAAAGGGCGACTGATTGGTGGCCGTGTGTATGGTATTATTGTATGAAAATTCCGCACAAGGTAGCAAGGAGACCCAGTCATCTTGGGAGAAAGAGCAGAAGCACCGCAGGTATTGCTCTAAGGTCTGGTTCGTTCTTTCTGTTTGGCCATTACTTTGAGGGTGGTAAGCAGAAGAAAGACATAAGTCAATTGACAAGATCTTACAAAGATTCTTCCAGAAACCAGAGGTGAATTGAACCCCTCAATCGGAGACTATATTGTCGGGTAACCCATGAAGTCTGACTATCTCCTTAATGAAAACTTTTGCAGTGTCCATGGCGGAGGGGGTGCCAAGCATGGGCAGGAAGTGGGCCATCTTTGATAGTCGGTCCACTACTACCAAGATTGTTGTAAAGTTCTCTGATGGAGGGAGATCGACTATAAAGTCCATAGAGATGTTTTTCCAAGGCTGCTCTGGAACTGGTAAGGGTCTTAATAGACCCCAAGACCTGGTCTTGGGACCCTTGTTACGCTGGCAAACCAAACAGGACTCAACATATTTTTTACAGTTTGATCTTAGGGAAGGCCACCATAGGTAACGTTGGACAAGGTCGATCGTCTTCCGGATCCTGAAATGCCCGGCCAGCTGGTGATCATGAAATCTTTTCAAGGCCTGCAGTCTGACTTCCTGGGGGACAAAGATTTTGTCCTGATGCCACAGAAATCCCTCGTGACTCCTTAAGGTAGAAATTTCCGACTCTGGGCAGTGAAGAGAGGCTTGTACAATGGATGCTTTTAGGTCTGGCTGAATCAGAAGGAAATTTTGTGTGGACAGGATTGTATCGGGAGTGGTTTCTTCAGGGGTGTCTGGGAACATCCGAGACAGAGCATCCGCCTTTCCATTTTTAGATCCGGGACGAAGCGAGATGTGAAAATTGAATCTCGAAAAGAATAACGCCCACCGAGCTTGACGCGGTCTCAAACGTTTTGCAGTCCTCAGATATTCTAAATTTTTATGATCGGTAAAGATCATAATGGGATGTGCTGCACCTTCAAGTAAATATCTCCACTCTTCCAGGGCTGTTTTGATGGCCAAAAGCTCCCGATCTCCGACGTCGTAATTTCTTTCCGGTTGTGTCATTTTTCGAGAGGAAAAGGCTACAGGATGTAACAATGATTTGGGGCCCTGTCGTTGAGAAAGGATAGCTCCTGTGGCCACTTCGGAGGCATCGACTTCCAAAATGTAGGGCAATGCAGGGTCAGGATGCTGAAGAACTGGCGCTGAAACAAACACTGTTTTAAGTCTGTCGAAAGCTGCCTGAGCCTCCGGGGACCACTGGAATCTGGAATGCAAACGGGTTAGTTGGGTAATGGGTGATATAATGGCTGAAAAGTTCTTAATAAATCGTCTGTAAAAGTTTGAAAAGCCAATAAACCTTTGAACACCCTTCTTGTCGGAGGGGACAGGCCACTCCAGGATCGCCTTTACTTTCTGGGGATCCATGGCCACTCCTTTCGTAGATATGACAAGACCCAAAAACTGGATAGATTCTTTCTCAAAGTCAAATTTTTCGGCTTTTACATATAGTCCATGCGTTCTTAGAATAGTTAGTACCTTTTTCATGTGCACTCGATGAATCTCCAGCGTGGCCGAGAAGACAAGGATGTCATCCAGGTATACAATGAGGAAGTTGTCAAGATGGTCTCGGAAAATGTCGTTCACAAAGTGCTGGAACGTGGCTGGAGCATTGCAGAGGCCAAAAGGCATCACCAAATATTCGAAATGTCCGAAACGAGTTCGGAAAGCTGTTTTCCACTCATCCCCCTCTCGAATGCGAACCAGATTATAAGCACCTCGTAAGTCCAGTTTGGAGAAAACACGAGCAGAACGGAATCGTTGGAAGAGTTCCGGGATGAGAGGGAGTGGATAGCGATTTTTGATAGTGATCTTATTCAGATCTCGGTAGTCTATACAAGGCCTAAGTGTTTTATCCTTTTTTTCGACAAAAAATATGCCAGCACCTGCAGGGGAAGAAGAGGGACGAATGAATCCCTTTGCCAGGTTTTCATCGACATAGAGTCGTAATGTTTCGAGTTCAGTCTCTGATAAAGGGAAGATACGACCAAAGGGAATTTCGGAGCCTGGGAGCAAGTCAATAGGGCAGTCATAGGGACGATGAGGTGGAAGGGAGTCTGCTCCCTTCTTGTCGAATACATCCAGAAATTCTAGGTAGGCAGAGGGTACATGAGGATTGGAACTAGAAACAGGTTGTATGGTCAGGCAGCTGGTAAAGTCCTTAGGGCCAGGGGGCAGACAATTCTGCTGACAGTAAGCAGATGAAAACAGCACTTCATTCTTCAGCCAGTCAATGTGAGGGTTGTGTGCTCGTAACCAGGGGACTCCCAGAATGACCGGAAACAGAGGAGAGCACAAAACATCGAAACGTACCAGTTCCTTGTGGCCAGAGCTGGTTGTCATAGGGATTGGCAGGGTCTCATGGGTTATCAGTCCAGAACTGGGTAGAGATCCATCAGCCAAATGAACTGTTAACTGCTGCTTCTTGGTAACAAGGGGAATTCCAAGTCCTTTGGCCAAGTTGATGTCTAGGAAGCAGCTGCAGGCCCCAGAGTCGATGATGGCTGAAAGACGGATCTCTTCCCTGGCCACCGATAGGGAGATAGCGAGGACAGGGTGAGATGAGGTAAGTCCTGACACTTGACAATGTACTGGGGGTTTGAAGAATGGTTTCTTCGCCCTGAGGTGGCAATTTTGTAAGAAATGGCCATTGTCTCCACAGTAAAAGCAAAGGTTCGCCTTTCGACGGTAGAGTCTTTCCTCAGGTGATAGAGCAGGCCGAAACAGGCCCATCTGTCTGGGCTTGACTTCAGGTATGGGTGGATTGGAGGCGAGAGAAAAAGAGGATTCTGGCAGTCCTTGAGCTGATTGGAGAGTCTGAGACTTCTCGAATAGACGTTCACGTAGGCGTCTGTCCAGTTGTATGGCTAACTGGATGAGGCCCTCCAAGGTATCCGGGATTGCTACCCTGGCCAGCTCGTCCTTGAGGGACTCCGATAGGCCCAGACGATATTGGTACTTCAGGGCAGCTTGATTCCAACATGTGTCTGCGGCCCATGTGCGGAAGTCCACAGTGTAATCCTCTGCGGGAAGTTGCCCCTGCTGCAGGGTGTGCAGGGCATTCTCGGCCGTAGTCATACGATGGGGATCATCATACAACTGGGCCATAGCTGTGAAGAAAGTGTCAACAGAGTCAGTAATGGGGCTCTTCTGTTCCAGTAGCCCGTGGGCCCACACCTGGGGGTCGTCCAAGAGTAAGGAGATAATGAAACCAACTTTAATATTCTCCAAGGAGAAAGTTCTTGGTTGAAGAGCCAGGTATAGTAGGCAGGAATTTTTAAAAGTCCTAAACTTTCTTCGGTCCCCCGAGAACCGTTCAGGGGTCGGCACACGTGGTTCAGGAAGCGGGATCGGCACGGTGAGAGGAACCTCCTGAGACATTGCAGCAGAGGGAGTACAACTGGAGGTAGGTCTTGGATCAGGAGATATAGGATTGGAAGACAAGTGATGCAGGTGACCCTCTAATTGCTCATGGGCGTCTTGTAGTCTTTGCACTGTTTGGGTAAGTGCGGTGATCTGCTGGCACATAGCCTCTATAGGGGAAGCGCCTCTGTCGATCTCTGACATGGCTGGATTATACTGTCTGGAACGAGTATGGAGATCGAGATGCTAAGAGGGCTCCCCTTGCGGCTGAGTGCAGCGCGCCCCTGGAGTTGGGAACAGGGAGCGCGGTGCCCACAGAAGCACGGTTGGCCAGGTGCTTGCTTGCAGTCTGATGAGCTCAGCCACTGAGGGATGGCGGAGGCAGGCAGAACTGAGCTTGTTATATTCAGATGAACGGAGATATCGGAAGCCAGGCCGGGGGTCAAACACAGGAGATCAGTCCAGAGCATATACAGGGGCGAGCCGGGGTCATACACGTGCAGGGTCCAGGTACGAGCCGAGGGTCAAGCCGGGTGGTCAGGAAGCAGAAGCAGAGTCCAGAAGCAGGCCGAGGGTCAAACACAGGAGAACAGGAAGCGAGGTTAAGGCAAGCCGGGTCACAACGGATAAGCACGGATCAGGAGACAAGGTCAAGGTACACCGGAGACTGAAGAGATAATCCAGCAATGAGCAGCTCCAGCAGCAGGCTTAAATAGACCAGGAAGTTAGTCATGTGATCTGTTCAGGTTACAAGGAGGAAGTACCGCCCACCTTAGTCATGCTGTGCACCATGGCAGCCATGATTGTCTTGGGCAGAATTGCCAGTCCTTCTTCGGCTATTTCCCTGACAGTTTTGCTCCTCTGCATGAGTCACTTCTGACAAGTTTCCCTGACACGAAGAGAAAAAATGTTGACAGGGGGGGGAGATCTCCAGCTGATAGACAGCCTCAGCTCTGTTTGTATCTGTGTGGAGGGGGCGTCCGTTCTCTCCAATCAGCTCTCAGAGCTCTCCTCACTGAGCTCTGCAGAGTGTAACTGAGAACAGAGAAGACTGCAGATAAACAGGTACAACTTATGTAGGCGGATTTGTTTCATCTCTGTGTAGCACCTGAGGCCAGTCATTTATATATAAGGGTTTACAACCAGTTAAAGGTCAGATACATTTTAAAGTTAAACGTTAATTGAGGGTAAAGGTATGTTAAGGGTTTATTTTAGAGGATAGTTAAAGTAGATGTAAACCATAACTGGGTGACATGTAGTTTGCTAAAGCACCATGTATTATAAACAATTGCAAGGGGGGTTCATAAAATACTGTTTTTACCTTTTTCCATTATTTTTGCATCTCAATCCTACTGATCTACTACCAGCATTGGTTGCACATCATTGCTCGAGACCAGCTTTTTGATAATGACAAAGTTGGACTATTTCTACACACTGGGGGTTATTTACTAAAGGCAAATCCACTTTTCACTACAAGTGCAAACTAGAAGTGTAAAGTGCACTTGAAATTGCACTTGGAAGTGCAGTCGCTGTAGATGCGAGGGGGACATGCAAGGAAAAAAAAAAAAAAAAAAAAGCATTTTAGCTTGCACATGATTGGATGGTAAAATCAGCAGAGCTTCCCCTCATTTCAGATCTACCCCTCAGATTTACAGTGACTGCACTTCCAAGTGCACTTTCAGTGCAATTTCCAGGGCACTTTGCACTTGTAGTTTGAACTTGTAGTGCAAAGTGGATTTGCCTCTAAATAACCTCCAATGTGTGTTGGCACTACTTCTTGTAGTCTCTACTAGGGGCACATGTGGCAGGATAACAGTGCAGGAGCACAAATTAGGACCAATGCTCACCTTACAGCAAGTGCCTGAGCAAGGACATTCATGGCAAGGTTACCAGATATACCTGCTGACCTCCACATTACTATAGACACAGTCAAATGTTAGTGTCCCAGCAAACCTTGAGGGATGATTGCTTATGAACGGAACAGTGTTTAGTACTAAGAGAAGAAGGAGAGGTAAGCATTTACACTCTTATTTAAGCTGGCCATAGACGGAACGATTTTATTTCCTGCAACAACAGGCTGCAGAGCCATTGTGCCATCATGAACATAGTAATGATTGCTAGTGGCTATGCCAGCTGCTAGCGATAATCGCATGTAAAACCTGGTAGGCTGGTCGTACCCAAGTTGATCGATTGATCAACTTGGGTACATTCAGCCTGCCCATACCTGGTTCAAATCTCAGTCGGTTCCTCCTGAATCTATGGCTGGCTTCTTTGACACGTATAACTTTCAGAGGGAATGTTACTATAGTTATAGGGTCTGCTTTAAGTATTAAGGATTTGGATAGGGGAAATGTAAGTGTTATGCTGCGTACACACGGTCGGAATTTCAGATGGAAAAAGTCAGATGGGAGCTTTTCGTCGGATATTCCGACTGTGTGTGTATGCCCCATCAGACTTTTCCCGTTGGAATTTCCAACGGATTTAGATAGAGAGCAGGTTCTTTTATTTTTCTGTCGGAAATTTCGACTGAGGTTTGCCCGTGGCAAAGTCCTGCCATGTGTACGTGGCATTAGGAGGTGCTTAAGGGGGATGAGTAGTATTGATTTTTGGCACACTGTGGGGAGGACTGCCATTTTAACTTTCCAGCTTTAAAGCACTAGATTGCAATGTTGGAAAAGAAAGAGTGAAATCACCAAAAGGTGATTTGCTAATACACAAACTCCAACAACTCACTTGCTAGGTTGGATTCTTGCTCACGGGTTACTTTACCTTTCATATACAATGCAGAGGATAATAATTTATTTACATATGTGTAGCAACCTCTAGTGTGCTACTAGAATAGTGCAGGCAAATTTATTGGCTCATGGTAAAATGAGTCTTGAATCTGGGTCAAGAGTTTATTGCCGGTCAGGCTGGATGACTCATATAGACAGGTCTCTGGTGCCTCCTCCTGGTTCTGTAAGTTTGGAGAAATTTACAGAAGCCTGAATGGCAAAGGCTAGGAGGGTTGATCTGCATACTTAGGGGAACTTGGCCAGTCCTCAGGCAGTGGACCCGGCAGAGTGGCTGAGCCAGCCCTTAAATATGGATATGTCATGCTAGCAGGGGAGTCGGGTGGAAGATGGAGTGCTGATTTTGTAAGTTTGCCCACCTACAAAGAAATGAAGGATCTATAATCTTTATCATGGGTGTATTTTAAATGATAGAGACAAAATATCAACCAAAAATCCAGAAAAAAAACACATGATACACATGAAGCACGTGTTATTTTACTCACTGAACTGCAGCTCAATTTATAAGTATTAGATCCCCTACCAACCAACAATAATTCTGGCTTCCACAGACTAGCTACAGTATGTGCTCATGTGGTATACAGATTAGTCCTGTCAATTTAAGGTGCTCTTAATAAGTCGTTATGTGTATAAAAGACACCTATCCATATGTAGCGGTTATGTACTTTCCCGGGTGTAATTCAAACTGGCAGAGACACCAGTGATGTGCAGTTCCTTGCGGTCCAGTGGGTGGCGCTGTCGCCTTTGGCTGGGGTTGAACCATCATTGTGTGCTGTGCCTCCTTTTTGTCCTCCCTCGGCAGCGGTATGGTGGGGCGGGGAACCCGCTGTGCTTGCTGGGAGAGGGTATAAAGGGGCCGGCCATCTTTGTCACGGGGTCGAGTCCGAGGCACCTTCAGCCTGAGGGCGTGTGGTTCATGTTGGTCCTCTAGGCGCCCTAGGCCTAGAGGATGTCCGGAGATCGTGTTCCATCCCAGGCACCTTTAGCCTGGGGTGATGTACTCGGATGGAGGTCTGGAGCTCAGTGCCCAACACTGAGTTCCGCGAGGGAAGGAGGTCCTAGGGAACCCAGGGATTGGGTACCCGAATCCAGAAGGCGTAATGGACCGGGGGGAGCTCCTCACTTGAAGACCGGGTGCAGCAGATTGCCAGTGACAGGTGAGCCTCCCATCGGAGACCGCCTGGAAGGAAAATCCCCCTTCGCTAGGAGACCTCAGCCCACTTTCAGGAAGGAAAGTGGAGAGTTCATTGTGTCTGGGCCTACTTGCATCCACACCTCCTTGTTTGTTCTGTTCTCTAAGGAAGTCTAACTGATTATGCTGTTCACTCGAGAAGAATAAAGGATTGTTGGACTTTAATGGTGTGGGGCTCTTTTCTGGTGGACATTGTTCAAGGTAACTCCAGGTGCACAACACCAACCCGAAGGTAGAGAAAGAACTTTGCTTACACCGCACGGACACATGTGGTGAAGGCTTGGCGTGGTGACCCCGCTCTCTCCCCTCTAAGGTACCCCTAGACAAGAGAAAGACGAGCTGATGCACAGAGGGGGTAAGGAGGCCGCTACACGTGGGGGCTCGGGTCCAGTATAGTGTTTGTGTACTATGGAATTGAACGTGTCTGCCGGAGGAGTTACGAGTAGGCAGGCCTTCATTGGCCGAAGTGCATCCCTGCTTGAAGTCATGGACATGACCCAATGAAGGGAAAGGCCAGCGCAGAAGTGAGCGAGGAAAGGGGGAAGCTCAGCCGTGTGAAGGACTACACGTGGGGGCTTCTATTTGCACTGCGCCACCAGACACACCTCCACCGCTTAGTTCGTGGGCGTGACTCAGAAACAGAAAAGAAGAAAAGCCCGGGAACTGGAGCAAAGGGGAGGAGTCCAATACGTGTGAAGGACTACACATGGGACGTTGGCGAAAAAACTTGCCAGTGTGCGATGGATCAGCAACAGGTCACCATGTTCGGACATACATCATGGATTCCGGTTCACCCTTCTACCACGACACTGACTGCTGCTGCTCCGGTAACAGATACGGGGATCCGGCTAAAGCCAAAGGGTCAATTCGCTCTGTACTCATGCATGGACGTTGAGGCCCTGGGTGTGATTTGTCCCAGGTGTTCGGGACTGGTGTGCCAACTGAAGCCATTCCGGCGATGTGAGGCCTGTGGGGAATTTATTTTTGAAGTGGATCCAGCGGTTGAGAAGCCGAGAACCATTTACCCTGGCCGTGCTGCAGGCAACATCACTCAAGGAGGAGGAATCACTGCTTTGACAGCCATCCCTGCGCACACTGCAGCAACCGCGGAGGAGGTCGTAAAAATTCAACGGGAGAAATCCAAGGATGCTGATTCGGTCACCACGATCTCGCAGCGTCCACCACCGAAGAGAAAAACCGGCATGGTAGCCCCGACCAGCGGTTGTGGTGGACCGTCTCGCCCGCTTACACCCGGCCGGGATGGATCGGTCGACAAGAATTCCGGACGTCCCGGTTCAAGTAAAGGCCGAGGTAAGCCAGGCGGAGAGATTTGGTGTGTGGTGGGAAGAGGTGAAAACTCAGTCTCCACTACAGGGTACCTGCCCGCGGAGGAGTGTGACACCTCTGACCTGGAGTCGCTCTCGGACATGGGAGACGGCGTTGCTATAGACGAACTGTTTGCAGAAAAGGGCTGGGACAAAGTACCTCTCGCTTCATCCCGCAGAACCAGGGATCCACCCATGTCTAGAGGGGAAAGTACACCCCGGGTGGAGGCACCAGCGCCTGAAGAGGGGTCCCATCCCTGGCCTGCCTCTACATCCCCTGTACCATCTGTACCGAAGACCGGGCAAAAGAGACTGCTGTTGCGGGCACCTATGCCCAGATCAGATGTGATTAAGGTCCCTCGCCACTCGGACTCAATAGTTTTGCCTGGCGAAGGGGACAGAGCCACTATGCCTCCTCTGGCCAGACTACAACGCCCATTTGGCCAGAAGGTTGCTGCAGAGTACGGATGGGAGTAGCCATACTTGTCCAAGGAGCTGCTCTATGAGGTGTAAGTGTGCCAGGAGCGCTGGTACAATGACTTTGTGTGGACTCACCTTCAGATTCCACACGCCCGCAGGTACCTGGCATGCTCTCCCAAGGCCTCTCAACGTTTTAAGGACTGCAAGGCAGAGTGGATGTTGGGACGGCACATCCATGCAGACAAAGTGCTGATCCGGCGCAAGGAAGGAGAAGATGTAGAATATCATCTAGAGACCATGGACCAGCACTTGAAGCCATTTGTTCTGCCGCATCCCCGCTTCTACCTGTAGGAGAAAAAGACTCAGTTTATGTTATATGCTGCTGAACTTTCTGGGGCCCGTTGTCCTTGTACCCAGAGGAAGAAGGACTGTTCCTGTTTTGTTCTTCACTTTCCAGCAAGAGATCACAGACTCTGGGGTAGATAGGGCCAAAGAGAAGAGGAAAAGAAGTTCCACGAGTGCAGTTACCACAATGCTGTCACCAGGTGGCAGTGTTGCGCAACGTTAAACACTTTTCACACGCTCACTCCTTGGAGAAAAGGAATTTCTTCCCGGAGAAGTTTCTTTTCTCTCACACGAATATATGTGTCAGGGTTTATGTATGGTAATTTTCTTTCTTTTCCCTCTGCAGGAGAGCATCCCATCAAGACCACTGAGTATGGGGTGGGTCTTAGTCAGGATGGGTGGGAAAAGTATAATGTGAATATGTGATTCAAAAAGTTATGGTTAAATGTTGTTGTTTCCCTTCTTTTTTTTTTATAGGGCTCAGACACAATTGCTTTAGTTGATCAAGTTTTTCAAAAGTTTTATATTTTTGTATAATTGTTAGTTGGTCTCTGGATTGGATCATGCCAGCCCTTGAGGGTATGATTTGTTCCAGACACTGGGGACCAGTGTCAAATTACCAGGGGGAGAGTGTAGCGGGTATGTACTTTCCCGGGTGTAATTCAAACTGGCAGAGACACCAGTGATGTGCAGTTCCTTGCGGTCCAGTGGGTGGCGATGTCGCCTTGGGCTGGGGTTGAACCATCATTGTGTGCTGTGCCTCCTTTTTGCCCTCCCTCGGCAGCGGTATGGTGGGGCGGGGAACCTGCCGTGCTTGCTGGGAGAGGGTATAAAGGGCCGGCCATCTTTGTCAGGGGGTCGAGTCCCAGGCACCTTCAGCCTGAGGGCGTGTGGTTCGTGTCAGTCCTCTAGGCGCTCTAGGCCTAGAGGACGTCCGGAGATCGTGTTCCATCCCAGGCACCTTTAGCCTGGGGTGAGGTACTCGGATGGAGGTCTGGAGCTCAGTGTCCAACACTGAGTTCCGCAAGGGAAGGAGGTCCTAGGGAACCCAGGAATTGGGTACCCGAATCCAGAAGGCATAATGGACCGGGGGGAGCTCCTCACTTGAATAACGGGTGCAGCAGATTGCCAATGACAGGTGAGCCTCCCATCGGAGACCGCCTGGAAGGAAAATCCCCCCTCGCTAGGAGACCTCAGCCCACTTTCAGGAAGGAAAGTGGAGAGTTCATTGTGTCTGGGCCTACTCGCATCCACACCTCCTTTTCTGTTCTGTTCTCTAAGGAAGTCTAACTAATTATGCTGTTCACTCGAGAAGAATAAAGGAGTGTTGGACTTTAATGGTGTGGGGCTCTTTTCTGGTGGACATTGTTCAAGGTAACTCCAGGTGCACAACACCGACCCGAAGGTAGAGAAAGAACTTTGCTTACACCGCACGGACACATGTGGTGAAGGCTTGGCGTGGTGACCCCGCTCTCTCCCCTCTAAGGTACCCCTAGACAAGAGCAAGATGAGCTGATGCAAAGAGGGGGGTGAGGAGGCCGCTACACATAGAATTGCTTTCTTCCATTCAAATCTACCATCATGGGCAAGACCAAACAGATGTCAAAGGATGTCAGGGACAAGATTGTAGACCGGCACAAGGCTGGAATGGGCTACAAGACTATTAAGGATTTAGAGAAGATTTGTAAAGAAGAGTGGACAGAAATTCCTCCCGAGATGTGTGCAAACCTGGTTACCAACTACAAGAAACGTCTTACCTCTGTGCTTGCCAACAAAGGTTTCTCCACCAAGTACTAAGTCATGTTTTGCTTGGGGAAACATACTTATTTTACTCACTGAACTGCAACTTAATTTATAACATTTGTATCATATGTTTTTTCTGGATTTTTGGTTGATATTCTGTCTCTATCATTTAAAATACACCTATGATAAAAATTATAGACCCTTCATTGGGCAAACTTACAAAATCTGCAGGGGATCAAATCAATTATTTGCCCCACTGTAAATCAATCTAATTTCAAACAAAAACAATAATAATCTACACAACCAAATACTAGTGTACATTGTCACTAGGGTTGTACAGTGCATCCCCAATATGTTATTTAAAGCAGAGCTCCAGTTTTTTTTTTTTATTATTATTATTATTTATATCACCCCACCGCAGTCTAAATCGGCATATGCAAAATTTCCTTTTTTAATTTATTTGTACTCACTGGACCCTCCGGGTCCAGTGAGCTTCCATCCTTAGTGTGGGCATCTGAAGCCCACTCAGAGTTTCTTCCGGGAAATGGTGCAGCTGGCTACCCAGCGTGCACCTCCTGATCTCACGCCTGCGCAGTGTGAACAAAGTGCAGTGTACTCGGTGCACTGCATGCTGCTCATTGACTCTTGGGAGTTTTGACACAAATCCCAGGAGCCAATGGGCGGCCAAATATGAAGTACCTCGCCGCGGTGAGGCATAGTGGAAGTAGAGCTTTTTAGTGGCCCAAAAAGGTAAAATGCTTTACACAAAAAAATCAAACACACTCCAAACATTTATGGCATTGTGATCAGCAACATTGGGGAGCCAAACTTCAAATACAGGGTGGAACTCCGCTTTAATTGGTATATGTCCCCACTGGCAGTGTCCAATTTTTGCAGGCCTTTTACAGTAATTTGCCTAAAAAGGAGTCACTCCTTATAGTTGGATTTGCCACTAAATTCAGGTTTGCCTAATTTCAAACAGGATTCACTGAATCCAGTTTCAGGGTAGATTAGCCCATCATTAAACTTGGCTCAATTTAGTTAAGCTATGTATTAATTTAAAAAATCCTAAATTGTCTTTTTATATAGTATCAACTATAGGGAGGCTAAGCCAGCTGCCAGTCAGGCATCTGGATGGATGGATTTTATTGTCATGATCCCTAAAGAGCCTGGAGCATTTCTGTGACTTCAGCTAACAGCAGACTTTAGCCCAAAGGAGTACAGATCTAAGGGTACTCCTGTGACCCACAGGAGAAGTAGGGTCAAAATCATGTCGCCTTAGCCTCCGCAACATCTCTAGACTACACCCCATTTTAACCAATGAAACCACCAAGCTTCTAATTCACTCCCTGGTTATCTCTCGCCTTGACTACTGCAACTCACTCCTCATTGGATTACCTTTACATAGAATATCCCCCCTTCAGCCCATAATTAATGCTGCTTCAAGACTCATCCACCTTACCAACCGTTCAGTGTCTTCCACCCCTCTCTGCCAAACCCTGCACTGGCTTCCACTCATCCAACAAATAAAATTCAAAGTACTAACAATAATTTATAAAGCCATCCACAACTCTGCCCCAAGCTACATCACTAACCTAGTCTCAAAATACCAACCAAGCCGCTCTCTTCAGTCCTCCCAAGACCTCCTGCTCTTTATCTCCCTTGTCACCTCCTCCTATGCTCGCCTCCAGGATTTCTCCAGAGCTTCTCCCATCCTTTGGAACTCCCTACCCCAATTTGTCCGACTGTCCCCTAATCTATCCATTTTTAGACAATCCCTGAAAACCTTGCTCTTTAAAGAAGCCTATCCTGCTTCTAACTAATACACGGTTTTACGTTCTCCATCAGCTCATCCCCCACAGCTATTACCTTTTGAATCAATTGACCCTCCCTCCTAGATTGTAAGCTCTAACAAGCAGGGCCCTCTGATTCCTCTTGTACCAAATTGTAATGTAACTGAAATGTCTGCCTTCATTTTGTTAAGCGCTGCACAAACTGTTGGCGCTATATAAATCTTGTGTGTGATATATATATATATATAAAAATAAAGACTGGCATATCTACACAAATTGAAACTTGTTAAAAAAAACAATGATTAAATGTGCAATAGCTTTTAAGAACATGCTGTACAAACTAGAAATGCCCTCCCTTGGGTTTTTATTCTTCAACTTGGTAATGTCTGAGCATGCTAGGCTACTACAGTGAGTACAATCTGTAAGTTGCTGGTAAGTTGATATTTTAAGAGCAAAATTTTGAGATCAGATATTCTAAACTCCACCCATGGTCAAATAATGACTTCATGGACATTAGCATGATGGCAATTAACAATTTAATAGTTTTATTTACTACTTGTATATACAGTACCTATTAATAGATATATTATTGACAAAGGCATGTGCACAGGGTCTGCCTGGGCACACCCTAATCACCCCATGTGCATTAGCATTATCCAGGGGCAGCACCAGCTTAGTGGTCGGGGTGCCAGTGTAAATGCCCCCATTATATTAAAGGCTAGGTTCAACTATAAGGAATGCGTTACACCCGTATTTAGGGTATAACGTAATATGCCCCCAATCAGCTGTCTCCCACCACCACAGCCTCCTCCCTGTGACAGCAGGTGGAGCTCATGTGTGTTTGAGCTATAGGGTGCACACACCCTAATGCAATAAGCTGCGCACACCTATGATTATTGATTTTGCCATCGGAGAAACTTTGCTGAAGTAAAACTGCTCAATTTGGCTCACTAAGTTAATTAAGAAAAATTTGCTTTAAAAACAAAACAAAAACTCTTTAGACGGTTTGTAATTTTTTGGGAGGGGGGGGGGCGGGTTATGTTCCTTTATTTTATTTTATTTTGTGTATTTGTTTGCAATGTTAATACTGTAGCTTTAAATTTATTTTTTGTTGTATTTGTTCTTTCAAGTTTTAAGACTGTTACATGTGTATTAAAAAGAAAAATATGGTTTATTTTAATATAAAATAAAAATGACTTTGAAGTGAGGTTTCGTGATCTGTAAAAAAAAGAAAAAAGAAGAAGCTTGGGTGCGTGTCTTGTTACTGTATGTGATCATGGCACTACTTTGAAACATTCAACAATTTTTTCTTTTGTTTTTTTTTGTCTTTAATGACAGGCGCATGAATAACACAAATACAAGCAGACATGTGCATTAAAAAAAAAAATACAAAAAAGTTTCTCAGCTTTAAAACTATTATTCAAGAGTGGATGGAACTGAGATTGACGCGATTTCAACTTAAAAAAAAGTTTGTGGGAGGCAAACATTGTGTCAGTATACATAGGCTGTCTATAACATGATTTCCAAGCTGCATCTTAGGTCATGTTGACTTTAACAATTAGTTTGTAAAAAAAAAAAAAAAAAAAGAAGGTTAAACTGGGTGAAATTATATATATATATATATATATATATATATATATATATATATATATATATATATACACACACACATATATATATATATATATATACATACACACACACACACACACACACACACACACACACACACACATACACACACACACATACATATATATACACACACACACACATA
This sequence comes from Rana muscosa, assembly GCA_029206835.1. Lineage (NCBI taxonomy): Eukaryota > Metazoa > Chordata > Amphibia > Anura > Ranidae > Rana > Rana muscosa. The sequence goes on along the minus strand of CM055116.1, from coordinate 459,865,592 downwards.
TATATATATATATATATATATATATATATATATATATATACACACATGCATCAAGTAAATATTTTTCTCTGAAGAGTGTGTCAGCACCACCTAGTGTAGACCAAAAGAACATACAGCTGCTACACAGAAGAAAGCATCATTTGAAGACTATTCTGGGAATTTGATTGGCAGTGTTGCAATTCCAAGTCAAATATTCCGTTCCATAAATATATATAAAAATAGTTAATGTTTATTGAAAATAGCATGCAAATAGATGTTTAATCAGCGACTAATCGAAGTGTGTCTGTCCGCTACAAATACCAATACAAATGAAAGTTATATTTAATTGCCAGCATATAGCATCTTCACACAAGCATTGTGTTTGCTGCTATACTTCTGCAGTTACCATAGGGTCAGTTTACATAGATTATTGGTTAGGTTATTGATCTTTAAAATACAGCCAACCTATGATTCATGATACTTGTGGAATATTGTGAAGTGTCTGCAGAGGAAAGTGGGAAAAGGAGTCATAGGCAACGTCTTAGTAAAAATATATATATATTTTTTTTTTTTTTTTTAGACTTGGGATAGAACGTAGGAGTTACATACACTAAGTTTTTTCTATTATTGTCCCTGTTAGGGAAATTTACGCTCTCCCATTGTTCTTATCACGAATGTTGCTGGTAAAGAAAGTGAGAATAAATCGGAAATTTTAAGTTACCATCAGAACAGGAATAGTGAGACATCTTCTAATGGAGACGCTTGTTCCTGGGAAAACTGATTTCCCTCACATTGGATAGAAACCCTTTTATCTGTTGCGTCAACAGGAAGTTAAGGGAAATCTCCCCAAAAAAATCTGACCATACATTGATTTTTCATACAAAGGAGACAGGTGCAAATTTTTGGCCGGCCTGGCTCACACTTGTCCGACAAACGCTCCGACATTGGGAGCTCATGTCGCATGACGTGTGAAAATCAATGAATCCCTATGAGAGCCGTCTTAACTGGTCCGACACAAGTCGGTCCGACATTAAAAATGCTCCCTACACTACTTTGGTCCGACTTTGATCCTACTTCAGCCCATTGAATATCATTGAAGTCGGATCAAAGTAGGATCCTTGTCCTAACCATCCGACATTTGACATCCGACATGGTGATTACAGCAGCAGTAAAAGGAATTTATCTCACCCTGGGATTGTTTTGATTGGTCAAAGGACAAGTCAGACTAGCACAATGTCGGATCAAAGTAGTATCCTGTTCATGAATGTCGGATGGATGTCGGACCAATGTAGGATCAATGTAGGATCAATGTAGGACTGATGTCGCAGAGCAAAGTAGGATGAAAGTCGGATGAATGTCGTGTCGTATCAGTGTGAACCCAGCCTCAGTGTGGCTGCATCCAGTGGGGCCAGCTGTCAAAATACAATAGCTACAGCCAGAAGTTCATCCATCTGTGCCGTATAGTAGCTATACAGAAGGCTGAACGTAAAAAAAATATCAGTGTATGGTCAGCTATAGACACAAATGGCGAAAAAAAACTACCTTTGGTTTTAACCCTCCCCTACTCTGTCAAATAGTGTTGGCTTTGGATTTAATTAAAAAATACATGTAAAGGGAAAACAAAATACCTTAAATTACACCTATGTGATATATCCTGTTTTGTGCTGAACATTTTGGTGAATAAATATAAAGAAAAAAAAAAGAAGGATCATGCATTTTATTGAATTTACCTTTTAAACTACTTTTCTACCTATTTTCTGAAAGCAGAGGCCCTGGAGAATACAACAGTGGCAGTTGCACATTACTTGCGCCGCTATTTATCAAATGAATATTTTCAGGAAAAAAAATACATTAAAATGAATTTTAGTGCAAACAAATATTTGCCCCAAAGCATTGGTAACAAATAAAAGGTGCAGTTGTGTCAAATAGAGACATACCAAACATGTCAGTGATTAAAATTGCATGCCCCTGTGAAATCACATAAAAACAAACAGTACCCAAAATTCTCCATTGGCAATACTTTAAAAGCTTTTACAGGTTATCAGTTTAGAGCGAACCATGAAATATGGCCCTAAAATGATTGCTCTCACTGGGACATTCATGGCAATACCTCAGATGTGTGCTACAATTCAAAGAGATCGGATTTTCCGTAGACAAAGCAGATGGATTTTTTGATGCACAAACGGACGGATTTTCCAACAGCCTGTCATCACACAATTCCCGTTGGATAATCCGATCATGTGTACGAAGCGTAACACTTTTGTTGATACAAAAAACAATCAATTGGGTGATAAATGCATTTTGAAAGCATTTCGACAAACTTTGTTGCAGATTTTTACCCGTTTCTGCTCTGAAAAAAAAAAAAAGAAAAGCTGTTTGTTCTTCTATGTCTTTTAGATTCTGAATGGGAGTGATTTGATCAGCTGATGCACTTGCAGGGCTCTATACATGAGAGTGTCAGGGCCTGCATTCTTTTAGGAGCATCTTGCCGAAACAGAGATTTTTGTTGAAGATGCCTAAAATCTGACTTGTATCTTAGCACAGGCTTTTGTCTGGGAAAATCAGTGAGTCAATCACACAAGCAGGGAATTACCTCTCTAGTGGAGTTTTTTACACCAACTGTGTAAGGAATGTCTCCAGGTTGCCATATTGCATTTTACAGAAAATTTCAATGCTGCTTGTGTCACATTTGTACAGTATATGTTAAAAAATAAATAGAGTAACATATAAGTTTACATACACATGATCACCCTATGCTGCACTGGGGGCAAGTACAGGAGAGACATACAGTCATGGCCGAAATTGTTGGCACCCCAGAAATTTTTCCAGAAAATCAAATATTTCTCACAGAAAAGTATTGCAGTAACACATTTTGCTATACACATGTTTATTCCCTTTGTGTGCATTTGAACAAAACAAAAAAAGGGAGGAACAAAAGCAAATTGGACATAATGTCACACAAAACTCCAAAAATGGGCTGGTCAAAATTCTTGGCACCCTTAACTTAATATTTGGTTGCACACCCTTTGGAAAAAATAACTGAAATCAGTCACTTCCTATAACCATCAATAAGCTTCTTACACCTCTCACCCGGAATTTTGGACCACTCTTCCTCTGCAAACTGCTCCAGGTCTCTCTTATTGTAAGGGTGACTTTTCCCAACAGCAATTTTAAGATCTCTCCATAGATGTTCAATGGGATTTAGATCTGGACTCATTGCTGGCCACTTTAGAACTCTCCAGTGCTTTGTTGCCATCCATTTCTGGGTGCTTTTTGACGTATGTTTGGGGTCATTGTCCTGCTGGAAGACCCAAGATCTCGGACGCAAACGCAGCTTTCTGACACTGGGCTCTACAGTGCGACCCAAAATCCTTTATTAATCCTCAGATTTCATGATGCCTTGCACACATTCAAGGCACCCAGTGCCAGAGGCAGCAAAACAACCCCAAAACATCATTGAACCTCCACCATATTTCACTGTAGGTACTGTGTTCTTTTCTTTGTAGGCCTCATTCCATTTTCGGTAAACAGTAGAATGATGTGCTTTACCAAAAAGCTCTATCTTGGTCTCATCTGTCCACAAGACGTTTTCCCAGAAGGATTTTGGCTTACTCAAGTACATTTTGTCAAACTGTATTCTTGCTTTTTTATGTCTCTGTGTCCTCCTGTGTCTCCTGCCATAGCGTTTCATTTGATTTAAATGTCGACAGATAGTTTGCGCTGACACTGATGCTCCCTGAGCCTGCAGGACAGCTTGAACTTCTTTGGAACTTGTTTGGGGCTGTTTAGCCACCATTCGGACTATCCTGCGTTGCAACCTTTCATCAATTTTTCTCTTCCGTCCACGCCCAGAGAGATTAGCTACAGTGCCATGGGTTGCAAACTTCTTGATAATGTTGCGCACTGTGGACAAAGGCAAATCTAGATCTCTGAAGATGGACTTGTAACCTTGAGATTGTTGATATTTTTCCACAATTTTGGTTCTCAAGTCCTCAGACAGTTCTCTTCTCCTCTTTCTGTTGTCCATGCTTAGTGTGGCACACACAGACACACAATGCAAAGACTAAGTGAACTTCTCTCCTTTTTATCTGCTTTCAGGTGTGAATTTTATATTGCCCACACCTGTTACTTGCCCCAGGTAAAGGAGCATCACATGCTTGAAACAATCTTATTTATCCACAATTTTGAAAGGGTGCCAAGAATTTTGACCAGCTTATTTTTGGAGTTTTGTGTGACATTATGTCCAATTTGCTTTTTTTCCTCCCTTTTTTTGTTTTGTTCCAATACACACAAAGGGAATAAACATGTGTATAGCAAGACATGTGTTACTGCAATACTTTTCTGTGAGAAATACTTGATTTTCTGGAAATGTTTCTGTGGTGCCAACAATTTTGCCTATGACTGTAGGTGCTTTTACCTTTTTAAACAATTTTTAATCATTATATTATATAAAAAAAATCTTCATTTAAATATATTGCCATCACACTGGGGGCTATGAAGAGGGAAGATGGGCTTTGCTTTAGGAGAGAGTTTTGCTTGGAGGGGCATATTTTTGCTTTTAGGGAGTTGCTGGAGGGAAGGCAGCACTTTTGGCAAAATAATTCAGCCTGGTGTAGGGGGGGATTTTTAATGGCAGATATTTTTGCTTAGGGGTGGGACATATCTGCTGATATATAATAGATACATTTTTGTGAAGGAAGATTTTGCTTGCTGGGGAATGGGGGAAATGTTTGCCTGAACTCTGTGTTGTGTGTTATGGCTTGTTGACACCAACAGGCATGCTGAACGCATGGCTACTGGTATGAACTGGCAGTAGACAGCATGATGTGCCTCATTGTTTACTTTTCTTTAAGAACTTAATTAACCACTTCAGCCCCGGAAGAATTTACCCCCTTCCTGACCAGAGCACTTTTTGCAATTCGGCACTGCGTCGCTTTAGCTGACAATTGCGCGGTCGTGCGACGTTGCACCCAAACAAAATTTATATCCTTTTTTTCCCACAAATAGAGATTTCTTTTGGTGGTAGTATTTGATCACCTCTGCGGTTTTTATTTTTTGCGCTATAAACAAAAAGAGCGACAATTTTGAAAAAAAAAAGCACAATATCTTTTACTTTTTGCAATAATAAATATCCCACATTTTTTTTCCCAAAAAAATTTTTTTTTCCTCAGTTTAGGCCGATATGTATTCTTCTACATATTTTTGGTAAAAATAAATAAATCGCAATAAGCGTATAGTGATTGGTTTGCGCAGAAGCTATAAAATCTACAAAATAGGGGATAGTTTAATGGCATTTTTATTATTATTTTTTTTAATTTTTTAGTAATGGCGGCGATCTGCGATTTTTATTGGAACTGCGACATTATGGCGGACACATCGGACACTTTTGAAAATATTTTACGACCATTGTCATTTATACAGCGATCAGTGCTATAAAAATGCACCGATTCCTGTGTAAATTACACTGGCAGGGAAGGGGTTAAACAATAGGGGCGATGAAGGGGTTAAGTGTGTCCTAGGGAGTGATTCTAACTGTGAGGGGCTGGGCTACAAGTGACATGACAGTGATCACTGATCCAGATGACAGGGAGCAGTAGATCACTGTCCTGTCACAAGGCAGAACAGGGAAATTACACCTTTAGTGTCACTTTAAGAGTGAAAATACTTAGTGTCTTGGTTCTGTGCATCCAGGTAATAAATAAGATGGATAATGCAAGTTAGACTTACCGGTAACTTGTTTTTCCAAGAGTCTTTCAGGACAGCACATGAGAGAGTGGCTCCACCCACTAGGAAACAGGAAACACAATCTCCACCATAATTTAAAAGGAGGCGACTCCCCACATCTCGTCAGTTGTAGTAGAGTACCTCCGGCCCAAGCTAGAACACATAATCAGAATATGGTTAATCACAGCATGTATGTACATTTATATATATATCATCAATATATACAAACCAAGAAGGGCGGGTAGCTTGCTGTCCTGAAAGACTATTGGAAAACAAGTTACCGGTAAGTCTAACTTGCATTTTCCCTTATCGTCTTTCAGGACAGCACATGAGAGGATAATCGAGACTTACCAACTAGGGAGGGACAACAGCCTGCAGGACCTTTCTGCCAAATGCCTGATCATCGGCTGACAGCAGGTCCAGTCTGTAATGATGGACAAATGTCAAATAGCTTGACCACGTAGCCGCCTTACAGATCTGATGTGGGGTGGCACCAGCTTTTTCTGCCCATGTAGTGGCTAGAGCTCGAGTAGAGTGTGCACGTATTCCCTGTGGAGGAGACAAACCCGTCTGGGAATAAGCTTCAGAAATAGCCAGTTTTAGCCATCTAGCAATTGACCCCTTCGATGCTTGGCGTCCCTTTCTGTTACCAGAAAAAAGAACAAATAAAGAGTCCGAAGACCTAAAGTCCTTTGTTATTTTCAAGTAGTGTAATAAAATTCTTCTTACATCTAAGTTATGGAATAAAGTCTCCCTTCTTCCTGAAAGATTTGAACAAAAAGTCGGCAGGATAATTTCCTGCGATCTGTTATGAACTGATGCCATCTTTGGCAAAAACCCTGGATCTGTTTTAAGCACAATCCTGTCTGGGTAAATTAACATAAAAGGTTCTTTTATTGAAAGAGCGTGTAGTTCACCGATTCTTCTCGCAGTCGTAACTGCAACTAAGAATACCGTTTTAAGAGTCAAATCCTTCAACGTGATTGTCTGTAACGGTTCGAAAGGTTATTTCGTGAAGGCTTGCAAAACTACTGACAGGTCCCATTTAGGAAAATGTTTAGTAGGCACTGGCCTGGCTCTAGTAAGTGACCTAAAGAATCTTGTGATCAAAGGAACTGAGGAAATTGGTTTTTCCCCAGGTATACTCCCAGGGCAGCCACTTGCACTTTGAGAGTGCTAATTGCAAGACCTTTGTCCACACCATTTTGTAGAAACTCCAGAATCGACACAATGTCTTCTAGGGTTCGGTTTGATGAATGACACCAACTGTTGTAGACTTTCCAAACCTTTGCGTAGATATCTCTAGTTACTCTCTACTGGCGAGTAAAGTAGATACTAGAGGCTTGGACAGTCCTTTGTTCCTTAATAACTGCTCCTCAGATACCAAGCCGTGAGGCTTAGTCTGGCTACGTCCGGGTGGTACACTGGGCCCTGAAGTAGCAAGTCCTGCCTGAGAGGAAGCTGCCAGAAAGGTTTGATCGTCATTTGTAGGATGGAGGAAAACCAGGCTCTTTTCGGCCAGAACGGAGTGATCAGGATTACTGATCCCTTTTCCTTCTGTATTTTTCTCAATACCAGAGGGATTAGCTGAAAAGGAGGGAAGGCATAACCCAGATGGAAGCTCCAGGGATGTGCCAAGGCATCTATCCCTATTGATCCGCTGTCTCGGTGCAGAGAGAAGAATTGAGGGAGCTGGGTGTTTTCTTTTGATGCAAACAGATCCACCTGAGGACATCCCCACTTCTTGGTGATCAGTGAGAATATCTCCGGATTCAGGCTCCACTCTGCCTCTTGAATTCTCTGTCTGCTCAAGAAGTCTGCTACTTCGTTTAGTGTGCCTTTGAGATGCACTGCTGACAGGGAGAGTAAATGCTTCTCTGCCCACTCTAGAATTTCTGATGAAAGCAACAGTAGAGCTTTGCTCCTTGTGCCCCCTTGTTTGTTCAGGTATGCCACTGTGGTGACATTGTCTGAAAGAATCTGCACATGGGACCCTTGGAGGTTTGGAGAGAAGGCAGCTAAGGCTAGAGCAACTGCTTTTAACTCCCTCCAGTTTGAGGACCTTCCGGTTTCGGATTGGGACCAAACGCCCTGTGCTATGTTTTGATCCCAGTGGGCTCCCCATCCCCAACTGCTGGCGTCTGTCGTGACCCTTACTTCTGTCGGAAAGGACCAAAGCAGGCCCCTCGACAGAACTGCCTGATTCCTCCACCAAAGAGTCCTCTTGACCCTGGTGGGAAGTTTTACTTTTGTGTCTAAGGTTTCTGGGCTGTGATCCCATACCTGTAGAAGAAAACTCTGGAGGGGCCTGAAATGGAGCCTCGCCCATTGAATGGCCGGCATTGTTGAGGTTAAGGTACCCAGGACTGACATAATCCTCCTGATTGACACCTCCTGGTTTGTCTGAAGACTGGCTACTACACTCAAGACCTTGTCTTTCTTTTCTTCTGGGAGAAAAATCCTTTGCTCTACAGAATCTATCAGATAACCTAGAAACTGAACTCTTTGAGCAGGATTGAAATTTGATTTTTGAGTGTTTACAATCCAGCCCAAGGCTTCCAGATGACTGTGGGCCTTGGTTAGATCTACCTGCAACCTCTCTCTGGAAGGGGCAAAAATTAGGAGGTCGTCCAGATAAGGGATGACCGAGATTCCCTGTAGACGGAGAGGAGCTAGAGCTTCCGCTATTATCTTGGTGAATATCCGCGGGGCAGATGAAAGACCAAACAGGAGGGCCTTGAATTGTAAATGAAGCACCTCCTTCCCCATATTTATTGCCAACCTTAGGTATTTTTGAGACCGAGGGGCTATGGGCACATGCAGGTATGCGTCTCTTAAGTCGATTGATGCCATGAAGCATCCCTTGACTAAGATTTCTCGACGAAAAAAAATGGAGTCCATGCGGAACCGCCTGTATTGGACTGACTTGTTTAACGGTTTTAAATTGAGAATGAGACGGAAGCTTCCTGATGGTTTCCCCATAAGGAAGATTTGGGAATAGAAACCCCGGTAACGTTCCTCTGGAGATACCTGAACCACAACACCCTGTCTCATCAGATCCTGCAAGAGGTTTTTCATGGCTAGGGCCTTTGTTGTGTCCCTTGGCAGGTTTGTTACACAGTATCTTTCTGGAGGAAGATCCGAAAGTTCTATTTTGTATCCCTGGGCCAGCATGTCCAAAATAAATGTGTTTTTCGTCACGCTTGCCCAAAGAGGAAGGAATTTTTGAAGCCTTCCCCCCACAGGCAATGACAAGTCATTGCGTTTTATTGGTTGGCGCAGGAGGATTGAAGAGGACATTCCCTCGGCCTTTACCTTTTTGCGCCGACCAATTCTTTCTTTTTTCTTGGGGCCCGCTTACCTGATCCTGATTTTTTTGAGGTAAAAAAAAACGCTTAACTGGTTGTTTTTTCTTTTTAACAGGAAAGGACTTCTTTTTGTCCGCTGTCCTATCTAAAATAGAATCCAGATCAGGACCGAACAAAAGATCTCCAAAAAAAGGAATTCCACATAACCTACTTTTGGAAGCTGCGTCCCCTGGCCATGTCTTAAGCCATAGAGCTCTCCTGGCTGAGTTGGTTAAGGCCCCTGATCTGGCTGACATCCTAATTGATTCTGCAGGGGCGTCAGAAATATAAGCCACAGCTGCTGCTAGGGTAGAAAAAGAATCAAGGATCTCCTGCTTTCGGTGAGTCTGCTATAATATGAGCTTTAAGCTGATTAAGCCAGAACTCCATGTTTCTAGAAACACAGGTAGTAGCCATAGCTGGTTTAAGGTTACCCATAATGGATTGCCAAGCTTTTTTAAGCTGCTGATCCATCCTTTTGTCCATGGGATCTTTGAGTACACCCATGTCTTCAAATGCCAAGTCGGTTGACCTGGAAACTTGTGAAAACGCTGCGTCTAATTTTGGAGTTTTATTCCAAAGCGCATCTGGGTCTTCATTGAACGGAAAGCGTCTTCTATGTGATCTTGGGAAAAATGTTTTTTTCTCTGGATCAGCCCATTCCTTTTTAATGGCTTCCGAGATTACTGAATGCACAGGGAAAGTGCGACTTTTTGTTTCACTAAGCCCTGCATACATTCGGTCATGCAGCGATAATTCTCTCTTTTCTTCATCTATTCCCAATGTTGCATAGACTGCTTTCAACAGACTGTCTACTTGCTCTAAGGAAAGTTTGTATATTGAAGGTGCATCTCCTGCATCTTCTTCTTCCTCTTCCTCCTCATCTTCTCTGGAGTGAGAGGGGGAATGTTCCCTTTGGGTAGGAGGGCCAGCTTCAGCCTCTAGCCCTGGGATTAATTGTGAGCCCTGAGAGGATCCTGAGGTAGTTGGCTGACTCAGGGATGGTGTTGCAAGAGAAGAGCGAAAAGATTGTATGGTAGCATCTAGCTCTTTCTTGACTGATGCGATTAAATCGCTGCATGCAGAAGAAGCTTCTTCCTTCACGAAGGAATCAACACAAATCTGGCATAAAGCTTTCTTCCAGCCCTCTGGTAATTTTGCTTTACATGAGGGACATCGCTTTTTGATAGGAAGTTCAGAGCTCTTAGCCTGCCACATAAAAAACACAAAAAAGATAAAAAAAAACACCAGCATCCCTTTTTGGTGAGTCAAACCTGCCTCCTAACGAGCTCACCCAGGTGCACAGTTAGTCTAACAGCCAACACCCTGTGCCCAGACAGGCCCCAGCCACCAAGGGGGAAAAAAATGCATATAGAGAGAGACACCTACAGTAAACAGGGTAGATCCCACATACCCTCTTACCTGGGCCTTGCTGGTGCCTGTGCCTGTCCCACTCGCTGCTGTCACGTTCTCCATCGTGGATCAGCGCTTGTTCTGTGGCATCAAAAGCAGCGGTTCCGGAGACCATAGACGCCGCTGCTTCGGACCGGAGCATTTATAGGCACCAGAACCTCTCCTCCCCTCTCCCCCTGCGTGAGTTTTGCCGGAAATGACGTTTGCGCCTGATCCCGGTGCCGCCCCTTGCAGGATACCTCACTTCCTGCTAGCTGAGTCACTACTCAGCCTCCAAAAAGATGGCGGTGGCCTGTAACGCCGACATGCGGTTCAAAAAAACCCGCGAACGGCTGCCACCGCCTAAGGAGCGGCTCCAGGACCAGTCCTTGCTCCGCTGAGCTGAAAGAGGAGAAGGAGCCCACTTACCAACTGCCCACTGGAGTGGTGTGGGAGGATCGGACTCTCTGGAGGACAAAAGGTATGGTGGGGTAGGCAGTCTTAGTCTCTCAGGACAGCACCTTAAGAGACCTGACTCCTACTAGGTGTTCCCTTGCCGGAGGAAACACAAAAACTGATGAGATGTGGGGAGTCGCCTCCTTTTAAATTATGGTGGAGATTGTGTTTCCTGTTTCCTAGTGGGTGGAGCCACTCTCTCATGTGCTGTCCTGAAAGACGATAAGGGAAAAATGGCTCTCAAGTTACATAGTTAGTCAGGTTGAAAAAAATACATAAGTCCATCTAGTTCAACCAAAAAATAAATAAAAATCATTACAATCCCATATACACAATTCTGCACCCACAGTTGATCCAGAGGCAGGCAAAAACCCCAGCAAAGCACAATTCAATTTGCTACAGCAGGGAAAAAATTCCTTCCTGATCCCCTGAGAAGCAATCAGATTTTCCCTGAATAAACTTATAAATGTTAATATCCGGTTATATTATGTACATTAGGAATCCAGACTTTTTTTAAAGCAATCTACTGAGCTTGCCAGAACCACCCCTGGGGGGGAGGAGTCTATTCCACATTTTCACAGCTCTTACTGTGAAGAAACCTTTCCGTATTTGGAGATGTGTTTTCTTTTTTTCCCTCTAGACGTAAAGAGTGCATCTTATCTTCTGTGAGGACTTTAAAGTGAATACCTCCACACCAAGTTCACTATATGGACCTTTGCAGATATTCTATCTTTTTGATAGTAAAACGATAGCCGTTGTGAATGCAGTACCTCTTTTTCTGGGGGAAGCGTTGCCAGAAATTATCTGACCAACGAAGAGGCAGAGGAGTGGCCGAGGAGATGTCACAGGTGTACAACCATACAGTAGCCACTCCCTACAATGCAGTTTTATACAGATATTACCGTATTTTTTCGGCGTATAACACGCACCCTAACTTTAAGAGGAAAGTTTCAGGAAAAACACTTTCCACAGCCCCCTGCGTATAACACTCAGGCACAGTTTACCCTCTATTTTCAGGGTAAAAAAGTGAGTGTTATACGCCAATAAATACAGCAATTTCTTCAATTATGTACTGGTTGCTTACTGGGAACTTGTGCATTAATGTCTAGTTTAAAATTATCTTTTAAATTAATCCAAACATGGTGGATATCTGATGGGTATTTCACCTAGTAAGGGTGTGGGGGCCTAATCCACTCCGGTACATCCCAGCACAATGGTGTTTAGGCTTAAAATGCTTCTAATTCACTGATACAGTTAAATATTTTGGCTTTAAAGTTTTCTTAGGAATTATTAAATACACAGAAGCTTTGGGCTCTTCAGGATGGGGTAGACAAATGTTTATTTGCTGATTACTCCAGCTAAACCATTTATGATGGTTTCTTATTTGAGAGAATATCAGTTTACTTTTATAGGATCACGTAGTATTGGTAAGACATTTTATTGCAGCCATGTACTCCTAATGAGTTTAATTACCCTGCAAACTATGCGTACCAGAACTGAACGATTGCGTTATAGGTTTACGATGGGGTCAATACCAATTTCCTCAGGAAAGTGATAACCTTGCCAGATGTTTATTGTTAGCAGACACTGAAGTGATAAGCCAATCCTGACTGAGGGCAGTGTCCTTCCAGGTCTTGTTTATTAGTTACCTGCTAAATACTGACCCATAGAATGGTTTATGGCTAGTCCTTTGAAGTGTTCAGACCCATAGCCCCTTGTTTACTCAAGTCGAACATTTATAGGGATGCACTCTTGGAATTCTAGCTATTTTCTGGAAGAGGGGTCAGAGCTTCTCAAACAAGAAAAAGAAAAAAATGCCATGGCTGACTTTTTGGGGTGCTGAACAACATGGTTGTCCGTTTGGGCTGCCCAGTCAGCATTATCACAGTAGTAGCTATGGACCTTGTTATTTAAAGAATGAATTCCAGGGTTAAATGAACAATATAATTCTTGCGGATACCAGATACTGTTAAAAAAGCATCTGTTGACACCAGAGACTGACAACAGAATACAATCCCACTGATACTAGAGACTGACAATACACATCCCGCCTATACCAAATAATGACAGTACATATCCCACTGATATTAGAATTATACACTTCCAGCTAATACCAAAAATGGAAAACACTCATCAGGTGCTACCAGACTGACGATGCTCATCATGCTGGTACCAGAACCTGACATTACTTCTCCCGCTGATACCAGACACTGAAAATACATATCCTGCAAATACTAGACACCAATGATATATCTCACATTCATGCCAGATACTGCCAAAACAAATCCTGCAGATACCCAGGACTGAACTTACACACGCAGTCCCATACCAGAGACTAACCATTTACACTCCACCAAATACCAGAAATTGACAATACACATCCCACTGATTCCAGAGACTGTATTATATACATCCTACCATTACTAGAGCCTGATAATGTACAGTATCTCACAAAAGCGAGTACATCCCTCACATTTTTGTAAATATTTTATTATATCTTTTCATGTGACAACACTGAAGAAACTACACTTTGCTACAATATAAAGTAGTGAGTGTACAGCTTGTATTACAGTGTAAATTTGCTGTCCCCTAGAAATAACTCACACAGCCATTAATGTCTAAACCGCTGGCAACAAAAGTGAGTACCCCCCTGTGACAGTGGGGTCACTTTGGACACAGGGTGAATAAAAGAAACCCCCAATATGGTCTATGATGGCCATATTCAATGCTGTACATACATTTTATCTAGATGGGGTCTGTAATATTCATCCACCATATTCCCCAGGAATACCTGCAAGGAACTCTCTACTGTTTGATTATGACCTCAACAGGTTAATTAAAAAGTGACGCCTTCATGATGGTTAGACACATACTTGTGTGTATTGTAAAGGCAGACTGGGATTTACAATACAAAGGGATTTAAGATGTAAAGGGTTTAGAACCTGTTGTCGCCAGACAGATTGGCTGCCAACCCTTTGTGGGAAGATGTGTATTGGAGATGGTATTTCTTGTTCATACATCACGGGACACAGAGCAGCATAGTCATTACTATGTGGGTTATATAGAATTACCTTCAGGTGCTGGCACTGGCAACTTCCAAAACAGGAAGTACCCTCCCCTATATAAGCCCCTCCCATCCGGGAGTACCTCAGTTTTTTGCCAGTGTCTAAGGTGTTGGCCAAGGTTAACATGTATTCATCTGGGCTTGTGTACAGGTTCTCTGGGCCTTAGCAAGCTATTCCGGATCCGACCAAAAAAGCTTCATAGCTAAACGGTCGGTACCCGGGCCTTGCAGAGAAGAGCAGGGTTTTGCCTGTAATGCCTCTCTTAGGAGGGCTGGACCCTGGGATCCAGAGCTCTGGTCATACCCAAAACCAAGAGGCTATCTGTGCAGGGTGCTATACAGGTCCAGGGGAGTGGAATCCTTGGGAACCCGGTCCCCGAAGGTCTAGTACAATGCCTACCGTGATAGGTGAAGTTTGGGCTTCTGTGGACCAAACAAAGTCCTGCGGCGGGGAAAAGGTAAGTGGGGGCCCCTCAGGAACTTGGTTCTATTGAGGGGACCCCCAAGCCTAATATGTCTTTCTGCCTGTTACCTAAAGGGTATTCCCGCTAATAGCTGTATATGCCTAAGAAATCCTAGAAATGTTTTTTCATAAGGGAAGTTTTAAAAAAACTGTAAACCTGGAAATGTTTTTCATAAAGGAGGTTTTAAAAAAAAAAAAAAAAAAAAAAAAGACAAAAGTGCGGTACCTGTGTTTGTCCACTAGAGGCCGCTGTGGAACTTCTTTTTTCTTGGGACTATTCCTTCCATGGTGAAAGTCCAGGCAGATGAGTGAGCTCTCTATCAGGGAAGCTGCATTCCTCTGTCATGCTGCCAAGTAGTTTCCTTCCATCCCCGAGTCCTGGTAAAACAGGGACCCTGGCTCCTCTCCCTACATGGCGCCAAGAGCGCACACGTGCACGCGCGCGCGCACACATGCTTTCTTTTTATAAGGTTTAGCTTCAAAAAAGGGGGCGGAGCCTGGCGGATGACGCGCTCTGTGCGCCCAGCGCTTCTGCGCATGTGCGGGCGTCCCAGCAAGATAAAAGGACTCAGTCCACGCTGCTTGCTATGGACACAGAGCATGAAAAGGAGCTGGTAGCATGGTATAGGGGCTTACAGCGGGCGGTTGATACAGGCATCCCCAGAAAGACGCATTAGTAGACACCCACTGATGTACATAGCAGCAAATTGCATTAGACTATTTCAGTAAGGGGTGTATTGCGGCTGGAATACCTCAGCTTTGAACTAAGGAATATGCCGCCTAAAAAACTCCGAGATATACCTCTCAGGAAGTGTAGGGGGTCTCCATCGGGCTCTGAGGATCTGGAGCAGTCATCTGCACCTTCCTCCCCTGAGAAATCAGAGGTTAATACCCATAAGGAACCCCCGGGAGTGCCAGGTACTGCGGCTGTCCTCAGTCCACCTGCTCCTGCATATATAACAGAGGAGGTTTTTTCCTCAACTCTGGAGGGATTGGAGCAGAGATTGGCTGCATTGATCGCTTCTTCTCTACAGGAAAGAAAGCGCGCCAGATCTCCATCACCTCCATTAGAGTGCCTGTTGGCAGAGCAACAGTCCCAGGAAGGGACCGACCTACCTGAAGGGGATCAGGAGGAGGTTAGCTCTGTTTTTGAGGAATCGACAGTAGATGAACCATTTTCAGCATCACAGACTGAAAGATTGTGGGTCCAGACCCTAACTGACATGGTTCGATCTGCATTTAAAATGCCTCTTGTTGAACCATCAACTACTGCTGTCTCCTCATTGGGGTCGCTAAAAGCTCCCCAGGTTAATTGCTCCTTTCCAATACATCCATTACTGGAAGGACTTATATACCAGGACTGGGAACATCCTGATAAACTATTTGTTCCGCCTAAAAAATTTCCGGTGATCTATCCCATGGAGGAAAAGTTCACCCAGAGATGGAATGTTCCTACGGTGGATGCAGCCATCTCTTCTGTGAACAAATCACTGACATGTCCAGTAGATAATGTTCAAAGATCCAGTGGATAAAAAATTGGAATCTTTATTAAAATCTGCTTTTTCCACAGCAGGGGCTGTTACACAGCCAGCAGTGGCAGCTATTGGAGTCTGCCAAGCTTTAAAGGATCAAATGAAAATGGTCCTGAGGGATTTGCCAGACCAACAGGCCCAGGCTCTGGCTGATCTGCCTAGAGCATTATGCTTTGCGGTTGACGCCATCAAGGATTCTATCCATCAGGCCTCCCGCCTCACGCTGTCTTTGGTACATATGCGTAGGCTTCTGTGGCTCAAAAACTGGTCTGCTGAAGCTCCCTGTAAGAAGCTCTTAGTTAGCTTCCCATTTCATGGGGAACGCCTTTTTGGCGAAGACCTGGATAAGTATATCCAGAAGATTTCCAGTGGTAAAAGTACTCTCTTACCGAGTAAGAAGAGGTCTAGGGGTCCATCTTTTAAGAGGACTACCTCTCCTATCCCTGCGACGTATGCTACTAAGCAGTTCCGACGGCCTCCTCGGTCAAACTCAGGAGGTAAAAATCAGGGACAGCCACAGGGTAATAAAAAGCCCTGGATCCGAAGAGGTACTAAACCAGCCTCCAAGTCAAGCCTATGAAGGGCTGCCCCCACTCAAACGGGTGGGGGGGAAGACTTCAGTTGTTCGCAGAGACCTGGCGGGAGACGATCAAAGACAGATGGGTGCTCTCCGCAGTAACTCTGGGATACAAGTTGGAGTTAAAAGAGTCTCCTCCGTCCCATTTTATGTGGTCAGGCATGCCAAGAGACCCTCTGAAAAGACGGTCTCTCCTATTGGCGTTAGAACAACTATTGCTCCAAGGAGTAATTATGGAGGTTCCTATGGAAGAGTGGGGGTTGGGTTTCTACTCAAACCTTTTCACAGTCCCGAAGCCAAACGGGGACATAAGACCCATATTGGACCTAAAGAGTCTAAACAAATTTCTAAACGTCCGGTCTTTCCGGATGGAGTCGATCCGATCGGTCACCGCTGCCCTACAAGGGGAGGAATGGTTAGCCTCGATCGACATCAAAGATGCTTACTTGCATGTTCCCATCTTTCCAGGTCATCAAAAATTCCTACGCTTTGCAGTAGAAGGGCGCCATTTTCAGTTCAGAGCCTTACCATTCGGTCTGGCCACAGCACCACGAGTGTTCACAAAAATTCTGGCCCCACTGTTGGCCGATCTAAGAACACGGGGTGTAACGATAATGGCATACCTAGACGACCTGTTGTTGATGGACCACTCAGTTGCCAAGCTAGAAGTGGTAATTATCGATACAATCAAGTATCTAGAATCTCACGGTTGGGTCATCAACCTGGACAAGTCAGCCCTACAGCCAGTGAAAAACCTGGTATATCTAGGGCTACGGCTGGATTCAGACCAGAGGAAGATTTTCTTACCTCTAGACAAGGTATCCTCTTTGAGGGGCTTGGTCCGTCTGCTTTGTGCAAAAAGACAGCCATCCATACGCCTGTGCATGAGGCTGCTAGGAAAGATGGTAGCATCATTCGAAGCTGTGCCATACGCCCAATTCCACTCAAGGAATTTACAAAGGGCCATATTGTCAGCCTGGAACGGAAAAGTTCAGGCTCTAGACTTCCCGATGGCTTTGTCCCCTTCCGTTCGGAAGAGTCTCTGCTGGTGGTTGATCCCCCAGAATCTCCAGAAGGGAAAACCCTTCAGCCCGATATCTTGGAAGGTGGTCACTACAGATGCCAGCCTTACAGGCTGGGGGGCAGTACTGGAGTAATTGTCTCTCCAGGGCAGATGGTCAAATGTAGTAAAAACCCTGCCCATCAATCTCTTAGAGATACGAGCAGCCCGGTACGCCCTAGTAGCCTGGACATCCAGACTCCAAGGGTCCCCTGTCAGAATTCAATCAGACAATGCCACAGCAGTGGCATATATCAATCATCAGGGAGGCACCAGGAGTCGTGCAGCCCAGAGGGAAGTAAGTCACATCCTGGAATGGGCAGAAAAGCATGTCCCATGTATATCAGCTGTCTTCATTCCAGGGGTGGAGAATTGGAAGGCGGACTTTCTGAGTCGCCAACAGTTATGCCCAGGGGAATGGTCCCTTCATCCCGAGGTCTTCCGAGCAATATGTCAGTGGTGGGGAACACCGGATGTAGATCTGCTAGCATCCAGATTCAACGCAAAGGTGGACAGGTTTGTCTCCCGGACAAGGGATCCCCTCGCTTGCGGCTCGGATGCTCTGGTGTTCCCTTGGGATCAGTTCAGACTGATATATGCATTCCCTCCGCTACAATTGTTGCCTCGACTCCTTCGCAGAGTCAGGTTGGAGAAGAAGCCGGTGATCCTGGTGGCTCCAGCGTGGCCCCGAAGGGCCTGGTACGCGGAGATCATCAAAATGTCTGTGGGGAGTCCTTGGACCCTTCCACGTCGTCCGGACCTGCTTTCGCAAGGACCGATATACCACCCTTCCTTACTAACTCTAAGTTTAACGGCCTGGCTATTGAGTCCCACATCCTAAAGAAGAGAGGTCTCTCTAACTCTGTGGTATCAACTATAATCAATGCCAGGAAGCCTGTATCCAGGCAGATCTACTATAGAGTTTGGAAGGCGTACATCACTTGGTGCAAGGCCAGAAAATGGCATCCACGTAAGTACGTTATAGGCAGAATTCTGGACTTCCTGCAGTGGGCTGTAGACAGGAAGTTTGCCTTAAGTACTATCAAGGGCCAGGTTTCGGCCTTGTCAATACTATTTCAAAGGCCCCTGGCTATGCATTCACTTGTCAAATCCTTTATGCAAGGTGTGACTCGTATTATTCCACCGATTAAGGCTCCCATATGCCCATGGGATCTAAATTTGGTTCTGTCGGTTCTGCAGAAGCAGCCATTTGAACCTTTGCGGCACATTTCCTTGGTTCTACTCACCAGGAAATTTATATTTTTAGTAGCCATATGCTCGGCTAGAAGAGTGTCGGAATTAGCCGCCATGTCCTGTAAAGAGCCATATCTGGTTATCCATAAGGACAGAGTAGTATTACGTCCTCACCCAGCCTTTCTTCCTAAGGTGGTATCGAGGTTTCACTTGAACCAGGATGTGGTTCTTCCTTCTTTTTTCCCCAAACCAAGCTCGGTAGAGGAAAAGTTATTGCATTCTTTGGATGTAGTAAGAGCAGTTAAAGCTTATCTAAAAGCCACTGCTCAGATTCGTAGAACGGATACTTTGTTTGTTCTGCCGGAAGGCCCCAGAAAGGGTCAGGCAGCATCAAAATCTACTTTAGCCAAGTGGATTCGACAGGTCATAATACAAGCCTATGGCTTGAAAAGTAGACCGCCTCCGTTCAAAGTTAAGGCGCACTCCACGAGAGCAGTTGGAACTTCATGGGCAGTGCATCACCAGGCCTCTCTGGCGCAAATTTGTAAGGCCGCAACATGGTCTTCAGTACACACGTTTACTAGGTTCTACCAGGTGGACGTGAGAAGTCAGGAGGATGTCGCCTTTGGGCGCAGTGTGTTGCAGGCCGCAAAAGATCCTCATGTCTGATGGCGCCCAGCTTATGTATGGTGTATCCCCCCCCTCATGTGGCATTGCTTTGGGACGTCCCACATAGTAATGACTATGCTGCTCTGTGTCCCGTGATGTATGAACAAGAAAGTAGGATTTTTAAAACAGCTTACCTGTAAAATCCTTTTCTTGGAGTACATCACGGGACACAGAGCTCCCACCCCTCTTTTGGGGACACGTATTGCTTTGCTACAAAACTGAGGTACTCCCGGATGGGAGGGGCTTATATAGGGGAGGGTACTTCCTGTTTTGGAAGTTGCCAGTGCCAGCACCTGAAGGTAATTCTATATAACCCACATAGTAATGACTATGCTGCTCTGTGTCCCGTGATGTACTCCAAGAAAAGGATTTTACAGGTAAGCTGTTTTAAAAATCCTACTATTCTATTGTGTTGGGATCTTTTGAAGCCTAGCAGACATCAGGATGAGGTGTTGAGTTTTGGGATGTGTGGGTGGAGCTGGGCCCTTGTTCATGTTAAATCATGTGCCCTGAATTGTGTATAAAGTTACAATGTTTGGCATTAATAAATTCATTCCTACTACAGAAGAGACAGAGTGCGTCTCGTCTTCTTCCAGAAGGGTCGGCTCCTATAGGAAAGGGTCGTTTAGCTGTGGATATCGGTAGCGAGTGGATGTGTGTCTAGGAGAGGGAACATCGTAAACGGCGTTAATACCCCTTGAGATTGGGGTGCTGTTACATTGGTTGGCAGCAGCGGGATTTTCCCTCCAGTTCCTGGGACACCCCAAGCCACCACAGTGAATGACCAGCTATGCAGCCTGCAGGAGAGCCACGCTGAAAGACTTACTTGAGAGCCGTGGAGGCACCGGTGGGACAAAGAACAAAGCCACCTTGATCAGGGAACTAACAGAGATGGATCACGGGGATGGTGAAGCAGGACCCCGGTCAGTTGAAGACTTGTTTCAACAACGAGTTCGCCAGCGGTTGGCATTATATGGTGCTAGCCCATCAGAGACCGCCATACGGGAAGCCGTTGGAGACATCCAGCGGCAGGATGAGCGGCAACATGAGCAGAGAATGGCGGAAATGCGACAATCAGAGACAACACCTAAAGATACAGCGCCTTGCCGTAAGTTGCCCTTTCGGGCATTCAAACTATTTAAGGAAGGAGAGGAGGAAATTGAAGCGTTCCTGCAGGACTTTGAGAGACTATGCCAGATACATGAAGTGCGGGCCCCAGATTGGGTCGCCTTACTGGCAAGTAATTTAACGGGCAGAGCGGCGGATGCGTATCGGGCCCTGGAGGATGAGGACGCTAGAGACTATGACCGGGTAAAAGAAGCTCTGCTAGCCCGATTTGCCATTACACCCGAAGCCAGCCGGATTAAGTTTCGAGAATCCCGGAAACAAACCCACATAACATACGTGGATTGGGCACATCGTCTGCAGCGAAACCTCAAGGGCTGGTTCCAGGGAAGCAGCGCTCATACCATAGAGGACATCACCCAGCTAGTACTCTTAGAACAGTTCTTTAAGCACACCCCTCCGGTACTACGGGATTGGGTGCGAGATAAGCAACCACGGACTGTACAGCAAGCGGCTACGTTTGCCGATGAATATCTGGACTCTCGAAGGTCAGGCGGAAGCGAGCGCTATCCACTATCTCGGCCCAGTTTATCAGCCTCTAACACAGCTTCAGCACCAACCCCAACGGCCACTTATCCTCAGCAGCCCAGGTTCAACTCCCAGGACTATGCACAACCCATCAGGTGTTTCGGATGTAAACAGCTAGGGCACAAAAAGCCAAACTGTCCATTAAATCCAGCCATCCAGTCCCAGTCATGGAGACAACCAGCAAGGGGGAGCCCCCGCACACCCATGCCTGCGGCCCACTGCGTTGAGGAGGAAGAACATTGGGGCGTCCTGCACGAGGCTGATCCAATACAAGCAGCTAACCGGGACAACAGGCAACAACACAGGCAGACGGTCCGGGTTAATGGAACGGTAGCCAATGGCTTACGTGATAGCGGCGCTACCATGACCCTACTACAGAAGAACCTCATCCCAGAGAGCCAACACACCGGAGACACTGTAGCCGTAAGAGTAGCGGGAGGTACCATCTTCCGGCTACCCGTGGCCCGTGTTCACCTGGATTGGGGGTTTGGTTCAGGACACGTGAATGTGGGGGTGATGAAGGACTTGCCTGCGGATGTACTACTGGGGAATGATTTGGCCCCCCTCCTTTCTGCTTACACCCCGATGGGCCCCGATGAAGTCAACCCTGTGACTACCCGTGCACAGACACGTACTGCTGGAACCGGCCCGCTTGCTACAGAGACCCAGGTGAGACTATCCTCCCCGACACGTACCTTAGATCAGGCGCGCCTAGGCTGGGATACCCCAGAAGCATTCGGGAGGGAAACTCGGGAGGACCCGACCTTACACAAGTATAGGGCTAAGGCAGATACTCAGGAAAGGGGAATAGATGGGGAGCTTTTTGAATGGGATGGGGATAGACTGTATAGGATCCCTAAGCCATCCCAGAGAAGTAAGGCCCCTTCGCAGAAACGACAGCTGGTGGTACCTAAGAAATACCAGCTGGAGATTCTGCGAATCGGGCATGATGTGCCGCTAGCAGGACATCTAGGGTTCCGTCGCACGGCCCATAGGATCACACAGAATTTCTTCTGGCCCAATTTTAGCCAGGATGTGCGACAATACTGCAAAACGTGTGACACATGTCAATGGATAGGTAAGAGGGGGGACCACCCTAAGGCTAAACTCATGTCCATGCCTATTATTGGGGAGCCCTTTTACCACATAGCCGTTGACATTGTGGGTCCCCTAGCCCGGCCTAGTCCATCTGGAAAGAAGTATATTCTCACCGTGGTGGACTACGCCACCCGTTACCCAGAGGCAGTAGCTATGTCCAACATTGAAGCAGAGACAGTAGCTGATGCCCTGGTTAAGATTTTTACCCGATTGGGGTTCCCTAAGGAGATTCTCTCTGACCAGGGAACCCAGTTTACCGCGGTGCTCACCCAGCAGTTGTGGAAGGTGTGCAATATTAAGCCCTTGCTGAGCTCCCCCTACCACCCCCAGACTAATGGTCTCTGCGAACGCTTTAACGGGACCCTC
Source organism: Rana muscosa (assembly GCA_029206835.1). Taxonomy (NCBI): domain Eukaryota; kingdom Metazoa; phylum Chordata; class Amphibia; order Anura; family Ranidae; genus Rana; species Rana muscosa. The sequence goes on along the minus strand of CM055116.1, from coordinate 459,843,018 downwards.
AAGCAAATGCTGAGGACCTTTTCGGACTCTTGCAGAGACTGGGAGAGATTCCTGCCTCACCTGTTATTTGCGTACAGAGAGGTACCCCAGGAATCTACTGGGTTCTCGCCCTTCGAGTTGCTCTATGGGAGAAGGGTCCGCGGACCCCTCGATCTCATCAGAGGACACTGGGAGGGAGAGACAGAGCAGGAAGGGACCCCCATAGTACCCTATGTTCTGGAACTCAGGGACCGCATGGAGCAACTGTCTCTGATGGTAAGAGAGAATCTCCAGGCGGCCCAGGGAAGACAGAAGAGATGGTACGACCGGGGGGCCCGACAACGGGTCTTCCAGGTTGGGCAGAAGGTCTTAGTGCTCAAGCCTGTGAAGACCGACAAGATGCAGGCATCTTGGCAGGGCCCGTATAAAGTAGTAGCCCAGGTATGTGATACTACCTATGTCATTGCCAGCTATACAGATGAAAGAATCCAGCGAACCTTTCATGTGAACATGCTGAAGGAGTATCAGGAACGGCAGGAGGATATTGCTGCAGTATGTGCCCCTGCTGCGGACGACTCAGAAGGTTTACCCCTCCCTGACTTACTAGAGAGAGAGCCCCAGACTGACCTCATTAGCCTTGTACAGCTAGGAGACCGGTTAAGCCCCCCAAAGAAGGAACAGGCTAAGAGGCTTCTGTGGGAGAAACAGGCGACGTTCTCCCAAAAACCGGGCTATACGACCCTGGCTGTGCATAAGGTAGAGACCCCTGGACAAGCACCCCTTCGCCAGCCCCCCTACCGTATCCCTGAAGCAGTCCGAGAGGAAATGCGGAAGGAGATACAGGAGATGATTCAGTTAGGAGTCATTGAGCCTTCTGACAGCCCTTGGGCCTCGCCTGTAGTCCTGGTGCCTAAGAAAGACGGGACTACCCGGTTCTGCGTGGACTACAGGCGACTCAACGAGAAGACCACCACCGATGCCCAGGGTAGACGAACTGCTAGATCGTATAGCCAGGGGACGTTATTTAACTACAATAGACCTGTGTAAAGGTTATTGGCAGATCCCCCTGGCCGAGGATGCTATCCCCAAGTCGGCATTTGTTACCCCATTTGGCCTATACCAGTCTAAGGTCATGCCATTTGGAATGAAAAATGCCCCGGCTACCTTCCAACGTATGGTGGATAGGCTCCTCGATGGCTTCCAGGATTTTGCATGTGCATATCTGGATGACATTGCGATCTACAGTGGGTCTTGGGAGGAGCACCTGGTTCACGTAGGAGTGGTTCTGGACAAAATTCGGGCCGCAGGCCTGACCTTGAAACCAGACAAGTGCCATCTAGGGATGGCGGAGGTGCAGTACCTGGGACACCGAGTGGGGTGTGGGAACCAGAGACCAGAGCCAGCCAAGGTAGAGGCAGTAGCTAACTGGCCCACGCCCCGTACTAAGACCCAGGTAGTGGCCTTCTTGGGAACTGCAGGGTACTACAGACGTTTTGTCCCTAATTATAGTGCTATCGCCAAACCCCTGACTGACTTGACGAAAAAGAATTTACCTAGGCAGGTCCTGTGGTCTCCAGCTTGTGAATCCGCGTTTCTAGCCCTCAAGCAAGCACTTGTAAATGCCCCTGTCTTGGCTGCCCCAGTACCTAACAAACGTTTTCTTGTCCACACAGATGCTTCCATGTTTGGACTGGGGGCGGTGCTGAGCCAAGTTGGGGAGGATGGAGGAGAACACCCTGTCGCATACCTGAGTAGAAAACTATTACCCCGGGAAGTGAGCTATGCGGCAGTGGAGAAGGAGTGTTTGGCCCTGGTCTGGGCCCTTAAAAAGCTGAACCCTTACTTATACGGACAGGAATTTTCACTGGTCACCGACCACAACCCATTGGTCTGGCTTAACCGGGTCTCCGGAGATAATGGCAGGTTGCTGCGGTGGAGCTTAGCCCTACAACCTTACAACTTCACCATCAGCTACCGACCCGGTAAGCAAAACGGCAATGCTGATGGGTTGTCCCGGCAAACAGACGTCATCCCGGGCTTCTAGTGCAATGTTGATGGGTTATCCAGACATCGGAAGAATGGACCTATGGACTAACTTCGGAGTCCACCCGTCTGGGGTCGCCTCCTCTGTTAGTCCCCTGCCGAAAGGGGAGATGTGTGACAGTGGGGTCACTTTGGACACAGGGTGAATAAAAGAAACCCCCAATATGGTCTATGATGGCCATATTCAATGCTGTACATACATTTTATCTAGATGGGGTCTGTAATATTCATCCACCATATTCCCCAGGAATACCTGCAAGGAACTCTCTACTGTTTGATTATGACCTCAACAGGTTAATTAAAAAGTGACGCCTTCATGATGGTTAGACACATACTTGTGTGTATTGTAAAGGCAGACTGGGATTTACAATACAAAGGGATTTAAGATGTAAAGGGTTTAGAACCTGTTGTCGCCAGACAGACTGGCTGCCAACCCTTTGTGGGAAGATGTGTATTGGAGATGGTATATTCTATTGTGTTGGGATCTTTTGAAGCCTAGCAGACGTCAGGATGAGGTGTTGAGTTTTGGGATGTGTGGGTGGAGCTGGGCCCTTGTTCATGTTAAATCATGTGCCCTGAATTGTGTATAAAGTTACAATGTTTGGCATTAATAAATTCATTCCTACTACAGAAGAGACAGAGTGCGTCTCGTCTTCTTCCAGAGGGGTCGGCTCCTATAGGAAAGGGTCGTTTAGCTGTGGATATCGGTAGCGAGTGGATGTGTGTCTAGGAGAGGGAACATCGTAAACGGCGTTAATACCCCTTGAGATTGGGGTGCCGTTACACCCCCTAAGTGAAAATGTCCAAATTCGTCCAAAGTGTCAATATTTTGTGTGGCCACCATTATTTCCCAGCACTGCATTAACCCTCTCGGCATAGAGTTCACCAGAGCTTCACAGGTTGCCAGTGGAGTCCTCTTCCACTCCTCCATGATGACATCAACAAGCTGGTGGATGTTCGAAACCTTGCACTCCTTCACCTTCGGTTTCAGAATGCCCCACAGATGCTCAATAGGGTTTAGGTCAGGAGACATGCTTGGCCAGTCCATCACCTTTACCCTCGGCTTCTTTAGCAAGGCAGTGGTCATCTTGGGAGGTGTGTTTGGGGTCGTTATACTGAAATACTGCCCTGTGGCACAGTCTCCGAAGAGAGGGGATCTTGCTCTGCCTCAGTATGTCACAGTACATAGTTTGCGTCCATGGTTCCCTCAATGAACTGTAGCTCCCCAGTGTCGGCAGCACTCATGCAGCCCCAGACCATGACGACACTCCCACCACCATGCTTGACTGTAGGCAAGACGCACTTGTCTTTGTACTCCTCACCTGGTTGCCGCCACACGATTGACACCATCTGAACAAAATAAGTTTATCTTGGTCTCATCAGACCACAGGACACGGTTCCAGTAATCCATGTCCTTAGTCAGCTTGTCTTCAGCAAACTGCTTGCGGGCTTTCTTGTGCATCATCTTTAAAAAAAGAGGCTTCCTTCCTGGACGACATCCATGCAGACCAATTTGATGCAGTGTACAGCGTATGGTCTGAGCACTGACAGGCTGACCCCTTCAACCTCTGCAGCAATGCTGGCAGCACTTATATGTCTATTTCCCAAAGACACTCTGGATATGACGCTGAGCACTCAACTTCTTCAGTCGACCAGGACAAGGTCTGTTCTGAGTGGAACCTGCCCTGTTAAACCGCTCTATGGTCTTGGCCACCATGCTGCAGCTCAGTTTCAGTGTCTTGGCAATCTTCTTATAGCCTAGGCCATCTTTATGTAGAGCAACAATTCTTTTTTTCAGATCCTCAAAGAGTTCTTTGCCATGAGGTGCCATGTTGAACTTCCAGTGACCAGTATGAGAGCGTGAGAGCGATAATACCAAAATTTAACACACCTGCTCACCCATTTACACCTGAGACCTTTTAACACTAATGAGTCACATGACACCGGGATAGAAAATGGCTAGTTGGGCCCAATTTGGACATTTTCACTTAGTGGTGTACTCACTTTTGTTGCCAGCAGTTTAGACATTAATGGCTGTGTGTTGAGTTATTTTTAGGGGACAGCAAATGTACACTCACTACTTTACATTGAGCAAAGTGTAATTACTTCAGTGTTGTCACATGAAAAGATATAATAAAATATTTACAAATGTGAGGGTTGTACTCACTTTTGTGAGATATTTTATATCTGTCTGATATCAAAAAGACTGACAATACCCATCTTGTCTAAACCAGAGACTGACAGTACACACTTCACTGATACCGTAGACTGACAGTACCCATCCTGCTAAAACCAGAGGCTAACAAAATGCATTCTTTTGATATCATACTCTGCAAGAATCAAGCATTTGATCAAACACTATCCTAGTGCATAGATCGAGAATTTGTATCCAACACTGAGTAACCTCAAAAGGGTTGGAGTGAACTTACAGAAAAACCACCAGTAGGTGCTCCTAGTACACATTTCTAGGCACAGAAGGGAAAGAATGCTAGTGTGGGATCAATCTCTCAGAATGGCAGACCAATGGCTGCTTAATGAAGGTGAATGGTTTCTATAAGTTCCATAAATAAGCCTTGTGTGTTCTCAGTAGGAAAATTACCCTCCATGTGACTGGAAATCCCAAAAATTATTTACTGTAAGCATGACAATTTACATTTTATGGTACCCATCAGAAGGTTTATAGATGTTCCCAATCCGTACGAAGTGTCTATAGTGAAGTGTAGCCATTTTATCAAATAAATGTAATTACTTCATTCTATCAAGATTTGTAGTTATTGCATAGAAGGTATTGCACTCTGTCATTATGTCTAAGAGCCATATCTATTACTTCTAAACGACTGTAATAGCTGAGAGATCAGCTCAGAAATATCAGTCAAGGCAGTGTCTTACATCTAACAGCCTTGGCATGAAAATGAATTTAAGTTTTCATTATTATTTACTCAGAGTGTCTATATTCTATTTGTATAGATTTTATCCCTTAAGGAAAAAAACATAAGAAATTAAATAAAAAGATTGGGCAAGTGAACTTTCATTGAAGTCTCTATTTCTCTGTACGAGGTCATTTATTATGCTCTCTTGGTAGCATCAGAGAAAATCTAATTTGGTCACATGTAGACACATTTTCTCCAAAAGCAAACTACAAAATAGGGATTAAATTAGAAAAATGTTTTCTTTTTTTAATATTTACAAATTTCCTTTTAATGTGTGTATCTAACAAGCTCATTATTGTACATTTGGGCTCCATAATGCTATTTAAAAATTGTTAGTTCAGCTGAAACTTTTTATTTTTTATTTTTGGATAATATGGGGAATGATTAAAACCCTGGTACCATATTATCATTTAATTTTAACAAAGAGTGAGAGAAATCTCTAAGGCCCAGAAAGCAATAAATACCCCAACAACAAAACATTTCAATCCTTCCCCACTATATCCAACAAAATGTTTTGACTGGCCTTCCAATTTAAATTATCAGGGGGGGACGAGCCAGGAACGCCAGAGGGGGGCCTGAGTAGAGGATTGTGTCTGCTCTGTGCAAACCACTGCACAGAACAAAAATAGGTTTACAATCCCTTTAAATATCAAGCTAAGCATACCAAAAATTTGAGCTTTCTAATAAAGAAAAAAAAAAAAAAAAGAGTAAAGTGGAATGCCACCAATCAAGATTGGTGGGGTCTAGTGAAGGCTTTTTAAGAATGGGGGTGACTAATGCATGTTTTAGAGAGTTTGAAAAGCTGCCAGAAGAGATTGAAGGCGTGAGTTAGGGAGTGTAGAATAGAGCCAGAGAGTGAACGTAGCAATTGTGAAGGAACAGGGTCCAGGGGGCAAGTGGAAAGGTGGATGTTAGAGAAAAGTTTAGCAACATCGTCTATAGTGGCGGGTTGAACGAGGGAAGTAATGATTGTACAAGATTCTACAACAATGGCCATACCTGTGCACTTCTAGTGGTTTATATCCCTGTTCAACCCTATTAACTTCTTAGAGCCCGGGCCATTGTCAAAATGACGGCCACAAGGTGGCTCTACAAGTCCGGGAGGCTGTATATTGACGGCCTCGGCTCCCCCGTCCACTGGGGGGTGTACAAGTGCCGCTGGTGGCCGGCTGAGATGACGATGCACGTGCCTGGCGGCCGCGACATCCGCCACGTACCCGCGATCGGCCGTTACACAGCCAAGGACATGGACCTCTGTGCGTAAACAGAGATCCACGTCCCGTCAGGGAGAGGAGACCAATGCTGTGTCCCTTGTACATAGGGACACAGATCGGTCACCTCCCCCAGTCAGTCTCCTCCCCCACAGTAAGAATCACTCCTAGGGAACACATTTAACCCCTTCCTCGCCCCCTAGTGTTAACCCCCTTCCCTGCCAGTCACATTTATACAGTATTCAGTGCATATTTATAGCACTGTTCACTGTATAAATGTGAATGGTCCCAAAAATGTGCCAAAAGTGTCTGATCTGTCTGCCGTAATATCGCAGTCCTGACAATCGCTACTACCAGTAAAAAAAAAAAAAAAAAAAAGATAATTTTTTTTTTATAATTCTATCCCCTATTTTGTAGGCGCTATAACTTTTGCGCAAACCAATCACTATACGCTTACTGCAAATTTTTTTTACCAAAAATATGTAGAAGAATACGTATCGGCCTAAACTGAGAAAAAAAATCGTTTTTTTTTTTTAAATTGGGATATTTATTATAGCAAAAAGTAAAAAAATTGTGTTTTTTTAAAAATTGTCGCTTTTTTGTTTATAGCGCAAAAAAAAAAAAGAAACGCAGAGGTGATCAAATACCACCAAAAGAAAGCTCGAATTGTGGGGAAAAAAAAAAGGACGTCAATTTTGTTTGGGAGCAACGACGCACGCAAATTTTCATTCAAAGCGTGACAGTGCCGAAAGCTGAAATTTCGCCTGGGCAGGAAGGGGGTATATGTGCCCAGTAAGCAAGTGGTTAATTGATACGAGACATTGTGTAATAATTTGTTTAATGTGTTTAACCACATCAATACTGGCCACTTTCACCCCCTTCCTTCCCAGGCCAATTTTCAGCTTTCAGCGCTCTCGCACTTTCAATGATGATTGTGCGGTCATGCAACGCTGTACCCAAATGAAAATTTAATTTTGTTCACACAAATAGAGCTTTCTTACAGCTGATCACGTGATGCAAACAGAAGCTCAGTAATCGTTTTTTTTTTTCTCCTCACACTGATAGCGTGAGGAGAAAAAAAAAAGCTGATCACCGGCTTCTGTGCAAGGGAAATCGGTCCCGAAGAGGAAGACACACATGCACCTCATCTGTGCCCACCAGTACCACCTGCCAGTGCCTACAGTGCCATGAATCAGTGCCCACCAGTGCATAACAGTGCCACCTATCAATGCCCACCAGTGGTGCCAATCAATGTCACCTAGCAGTGCCCATCAGAGCCACCTATCGGTGCCCATCTGTGCCGCCTCATCAGCGTACATCAATGAAGGAGAAAAATTACCTGTTTGCAAAATTTTATAACAAAATATAAAAATGGTTTTGTATTTATTTATTTTTTAACAAAAATTAAAAACCGCAGAGGTGATCAAATACCACCAAAAGAAAGCTCTATTTGTACCCAAATGATTTTTATAATATTTTTGCCACAGTGTTGTATGACCGCGCAATTGTCGTTCAAAGAGTGAGAGCGATGAAAGCTGAAAATTGGTCCGGGCAGGAGGTGGGTTTAAGTGCCCAGTAAGCAAGTAGTTAAAATTGAAGAGGGGACCCAGCACAAGAAGCCAATCTGATATTGTAATAGTGAACATGTGCTAGTAGGGAACAAATTGAAGACAAACAAAAATGAAAAAAACAGAAGGGCGACTCTCTCATTGTGCTTCTACTCCTTACATGTTTTTTGCAAAAGGACGGAGCCCCAAAAGTATGGTTAAAAAGTACATTGATGGATAGAATGTTAAAAAACAAAACAGGTTTCAGGGATACCCAAGGACATAAAATGCCAAAGGACGTAAACCATACACAGACTATGAAGAATTTTGCTGGGGAATAGGATATATTTGTGCAAGGATTGCTCCAGCAGCTGGTGCAAGAGATGTACATGAAGCATACATTGCCCAAGCAAGGTTAGACTGAGGTTGAATTACTAAAACCGCAGAGTGGAAAATCTGGTGCAGCTGTGCATGGTAGCCAATCAGCTTCTAACTTTAGCTTGTTCAGTTAAGCTTTGAGGGGAAAAAAAAAAAAAACGAAAGCCGATTGGTTTCTATGCAGAGCTGCAGCCGTTTGCACTGTCCAAGTCGAAACCTGCTCATCTGAGTGATGAAGTAGTATAGGGAATGCAAGTATAGACTTCCTGCACAGTCTGCTACCAAGTGCATCCATTGCATGACCCAGTCCCAGACAATAAAACCAGTTTCCCTTTATATATGGTGTATAACAGTAATGTGGAATTCTGGACAGAAAGAGGTGTATTTACTAAAGGCAAATAGACTGTGCAAGTGCAGTTGCACTCTGCAAGGGCATTTTCTCCAGAGCTTAGTAAATGAGCTGTAGCTTCACTATAATAAAAAATAGTATACTTAATCACATGCAAGGAAAAAGAAAAACAGCATTTTTGCTTACACATAATTGGATGTCAGCATAGCTTCCCTTTATTTACTAAGCTCTGGAGAAAATGCTCTTGCAAAGTGCACAGTTGATTTGCCTATGGTAAATCCACTCTGTTATGTTAACAAAAAATAAAAACCTTGTGTATTATGTGAACACGTACTCATTACGCTTCTTCTTACAGTCTCCCTGCTTTAAAATCATTGATTCATACAGAATTTCTATTCACATTCTGTGTTATTGGGAGAGATGTGCTTAGGAACATGGTTGAAATCTCATAAAATGCTAACCAGTAATGACAATACAGTTATAGATGTAATGGAAGGAAATCTAATAAAACCGTAGCGAGCACAAATATAAAAAAAAAAAAAAAAAAAAATGTTCCTGCTTACAGTAAAATTTGATACGCAATTGTGATTTACTTTGAAACAAATAACCTCTCTAAATATCTGATAATTTTATATTTTCTTCTGTTAAACATTTTCTTTTTTAATTCTCTGCTAAAATATATAATTTTTTTAGGGATATATCAGTGATTAGCACCAACAAAACATTTTTCATAGGTTAGATAGGCCAAGCAAGTAAAGTCAAATAACTGATACAGATTACACGTGTTTAAGAAACAGAAGTACCCTTAACTGAATGATCAAAAAACCATACACTCCGCTATCCAAAGCGAAGTTGAATAAACCCCCACCCCAGCTTCTTCCCAAATTTTGCTGCAGAGAATTGAATCCTCCAGGGCCTGTCTGACAAAACAAGCCCTATTGACTAGAGGTGCGCATCTTCACTGGCCTCACGATTCGATTAAGATTATCAGGTCAACGATTCGATTCCGCGATGCATCACGATTACAGCGCAAGTGCGCATGGTTTTCATCAAAAAAATTCAAGCAGTCAGGAGAACTCCATTTTTTTTATTCTGTTCTTTAAAAAAAAAAAAAAAAAACACAACACTCCCTGCATGTGGCAAAGTCTAAACAAAGCAGACAACTTGTACATAGTAGAGGAGATGGTCAGAGAGTGCAGACCTAGTAGAGGAGATGGTCAGAGAGTGCAGACCTAGTAGAGGAGATGGTCAGAGAGTGCAGACCTAGTAGAGGAGATGGTCAGAGAGTGCAGACCTAGTAGAGGAGATGGTCAGAGAGTGCAGACCTAGTAGAGGAGATGGTCAGAGAGTGCAGACCTAGTAGAGGAGATGGTCAGAGAGTGCAGACCTAGTAGAGGAGATGGTCAGAGAGTGCAGACCTAGTAGAGGAGATGGTCAGAGAGTGCAGACCTAGTAGAGGAGATGGTCAGAGAGTGCAGACCTAGTAGAGGAGATGGTCAGAGTGCAGACCTAGTAGAGGAGATGGTCAGAGTGCAGACCTAGTAGAGGAGATGGTCAGAGAGTGCAGACCTAGTAGAGGAGATGGTCAGAGAGTGCAGACCTAGTAGAGGAGATGGTCAGAGAGTGCAGACCTAGTAGAGGAGATGGTCAGAGAGTGCAGACCTAGTAGAGGAGATGGTCAGAGAGTGCAGACCTAGTAGAGGAGATGGTCAGAGAGTGCAGACCTAGTAGAGGAGATGGTCAGAGAGTGCAGACCTAGTAGAGGAGATGGTCAGAGTGCAGACCTAGTAGAGGAGATGGTCAGAGTGCAGACCTAGTAGAGGAGATGGTCAGAGAGTGCAGACCTAGTAGAGGAGATGGCCAGAGAGTGCAGACCTAGTAGAGGAGATGGCCAGAGAGTGCAGACCTAGTAGAGGAGATGGCCAGAGAGTGCAGACCTAGTAGAGGAGATGGCCAGAGAGACTGCGGACATGCTACAGGAGATGGCCAGAGAGACTGCGGACATGCTACAGGAGATGGCCAGAGAGACTGCGGACATGCTACAGGAGATGGCCAGAGAGACTGCGGACATGCTACAGGAGATGGCCAGAGAGACTGCGGACATGCTACAGGAGATGGCCAGAGAGACTGCGGACATGCTACAGGAGATGGCCAGAGAGACTGCGGACATGCTACAGGAGATGGCCAGAGAGACTGCGGACATGCTACAGGAGATGGCCAGAGAGACTGCGGACATGCTACAGGAGATGGCCAGAGAGACTGCGGACATGCTACAGGAGATGGCCAGAGACTGCGGACATGCTACAGGAGATGGCCAGAGAGACTGCGGACATGCTACAGGAGATGGCCAAAGAGACTGCGGAAATGATACAGAAGATGTTCAGACTGCGGACATGCTACAGGAGATCGTCAGTGACTGTGGAAATGATACAGAAGATGTTCAGACTGCGGACATGATACAGGAGATCAGCAGGTAAGTATAATATCGGTTTTACTTTAAAGAAAAAATAAATACCTGTCGTGCCGAGAATGGTTCCCCCCAGCTCTCGGCTCCTATCGGAACTCCGCCCCCCCCAGCCCTGTAACATTGCCGCTCCCTCCTACTGTTCCTTACAAATGCAAATGCTCCCAATACCGCCCCGCCTTTCCAGCCCTCTGCTCATTAGCATTTGTAAAAAAAACGTAGGCGTGAGCGGCAAAGCAGAGGGCTGGAGAGGTTTGCATTCGTGAGGAACAGTAGGAGGGAGCAGCAATGTACAGGGCTGGGGGGGCGGAGTTCCGATAGGATCCGAGAGCTAGGGGGAACAGAATCCGGTGGGGGAACAGTGTGTATATGCCGCGCTCATGTGACTGCCCTCTCTCCTCTCTGCTTTCACGTCTGACGCCAGGAGAGACGTGAGACGTGAAAGCAGAGAGGAGAGAGGCGGGCCGGGCAGTCACATGAGCGCGTCATATAAAAATCGCATCCCTACTATTGACTTGAATCAAGCCCTATATCAAGGATCTCCATTCTCTGTATAGAGCACATTTCAAGTTAGTGGAAGCCAACACATACTCACTATAATAGCTAATTTGAGAGGCCAAATCCCAGGCAAAGCTTCAACATTTACGTAGTTATGGAGCTTTCCTGCAGCCACCTGCCCACACAACTTGCTATTGCCAATGAAGGTACGATTTAAAATATATTTATGTATTTTTATTAAATACATAAATGTATTAGTCTTTCATTTCTGCCTACACTTACACAAGTCTGTCATAGTAGTGGCGAATAATTGCTTCATCACAAGTATCTTTAAACGTTGGTGTAAATATTTTTTGTACGGATCTTAAAATATTTTTCTCTGCATTCATTAGAAGACACCACTCTGCTTTATATCAACACCAACGTCCCAAGGCAGTGCTATAACAGGGTGGGCAAAAATGAAATGGAAAACCAGACTAAACATAAAAATTTATATATATATATATATATATATATATATATACACACACACACACACACACACATATACATATGCACACACACACACACACACCAAGCTGCCACCTGTAAAACTTTAAGACTAAAACTTGCAATGTCCTCATCAAAGTGGAAAGCTTTGAACAATCATGACTTGTCTGGCCCCACATTTCTCCCAAAGTAAAAACTCACACTTCATTAGTATCCATGGGCTGCTGTTATGTCTCAAGAGGCCTTGCTAAACCTGCCCCCCACATGGTAAACATGGCCGCCCCTTCACTTCCTGCCTATATAGAATAAGACCATACTGAGTGAGCCTGCGCCCTCTAGTGGTTGGAGGAGAAAAAGCAGCCCACTCTCCTAAGAAGTACACAAAGCATGATTAAACAGTGGCTACTGAGAGAAGACCAGTCAGATCTCTTGGGGAAAAAAAAAACACTGCATTCCTGCTGCAGGACTCTGAACATAACAGAAGTCCAACCTTCACCATTCACGGCGGGCTTTGTCATAAAAGACCCTCAGGCACTGGGTCCTCCTTAATCTAGGGTCCACTCCCCTGGTCCAGCGCCGTAAGGCTGCATTACAGGCAAAATCTCAAGGAATCTGCTCTCCTTCCCAGGAGGCTCGGGTACCATTCATTTTGGCTGACCGCTTTTTCGAATGGATCCGATTGAAGTCCTTGATTCTCAGTGGAACCGTTCAGATCTCCAAGTATGCTCCAAGAGCACATGTATCACATCAGTGACCACCACCTTAAAGACACTGGTGAAAAAAACTGTGTAGGAGGGGCTATATAGGGGAGGACTTCCTGTTTGACTATCTGCCAGTGCCCATTCACCAATAGGTGGCGTATAATAGTTATCATGGTTGCTCTGTGTCCCGTGATGTACGATAAAGAAACAGTGCCACCAGGATCACTGCAGTCTCCTAGACTTCTATCGCAGTAGATACTTCTGCTTAGTAGCTGTGGCTAATGTTTTACTTGCATGTAAGCATACATACTGTATCTGCCCTAGAGTGCTTTGAATTCTTTATTTAATTTTCTTGGAACAGGGTATACAGATATAACATTTTCCATTTAAAGAGAACGTATAAAGACAATCTTAATCAAACCATGTTATTTCACATTCATTATTTTACTGTATTCTTCTAGTCTATTCTTTCTATTGCTCCTCTTCTTTTTTTTCCCTTTCCTTTCCCTCTACATTTCCTACTTCCTTTGACAACAAAGGCCTGAGGAATGCCCAGGAAAAAACCAAGCATACTTACCGACCAGCTAGCTGACAACCAATTAACCTGTCTAACAGTATGCGTTAAAAACAGGGGTTTGTCCGCACGCATTTGCAAACGCATGCGTGAGCCACAGAGCCACGCCAAGGCCCCCTGGAATCTGTGGTCCTACACTAACTGAGTGTCCCCACAATGGGGGCACATGCATTCTGATGGTTAGATGAGGACAGGTGGACTGAAGGGGAGCCACCCCTCCTTAAAAGGTACAGGAGCACACCAAACACCCAGCATAGCACAATGGCAGCAAAGGTGTTGGTGCGCTGCTGGACCAATACAAGCACCACAGGTGAAAACAAAACCATGTCCACCGCCCTCATCTATAGCTGGCCATAACAGTAAGCAGCATTGGAAGGCTAAAGCAGATAACAACAAAGGCCTGGGGAATGCCCAGGAAAAAACCAAGCATACTTACCGACCAGCTAGCTGACAACCAATTAACCTGTCTAACAGTATGCGTTAAAAACAGGGGTTTGTCCTACTTCCTTTGACCCTGTTATCCTTTCCCATTTCCCCTATTCTCCCCCCATCCCATTCCCTTGGCCTCAATAACCTCCTTTCTTTAATACATCCACAGCAAAGAAGAAAAAAAAAATTCTCTTCCTTTTTCTTAAGCTGGGTGTGGGGCTTCTCGATAAGACCCTACTAACTCTTTTTACCAATCAGCCTAATTTTAATCTTTACTCTCCTAGTAACTTCTTCCCTTCTTCTGTTTTTACAAATTGCTCAAATGGTGCCCATATTTCTTGTATTTGTTTTTTTCCCTCCAATGTTATAGGTAGAAATTTCTCCATTATTCCCACCCTTCTAACTTTGTTTAACCACATTGAAATCGTAGGGGCACTAGGGTCTTTCCATTTCATCGCAATACAACTTTTTGCCGCATTTATTAGGTGGCACACAACTGAATTTATATATTTTTTCGGTGGGATTTGTGTATGGTGTAGCAAGAAGAGAGCTGGGTCTTCTGCAATTTGATATTCTGTGAATGTTTGAGCAATTCTCTGGACTGTTTGCCCTAGAGTGCTTTGATCTGGCTACAAACCTGTCCACCTTTCGATTGAGGCATGATGCCTCACCTGGAATTCCCCAGCACTGGTAGATTTGTTGTAAGTGAAGTGTCCACTCTCGCTTATCCAAACCTGTTCAACTGAGAATGGTCCAGTTTCCAGTTTTTTACCCCCGATAGATGTACTGCAAACAGAGCCAGCATATTTCGCTCTGTCCACCTCAAAATGATGTACTAGAAAATTCTAAGTGTCATATTATTGGTCCCCCGATGATTTGTATATGCCACCTGCACAGAGAGTCCCTTCCAAATAGTGCATCCATCAAAGAAGGACCCATTTGATTGCTCATAGTTCCAGCACATTGAGGGGAAACAGGGACTCCTCCAGGCCGCAAGGACGCTGCAGTGAACTGGTGAAAATGATTTCCCTGTTACATGCAAGTGAGAGTGAAATAACTAAATAAATAATTTTATGTCAGGCAATTACCTGAATCTCCCAGCCCAGCTACAAGACACCTTGGTCTTCCTGAGCAAAGACAAGAAGAATGTCATTCCTCCACTAAGGTTCTTGATCTCATACAGCTTTGCACCAAAAAAAAAATCAATCTCCCGCGAACATCAAATCTGTAAGTGCTTTCATAGACGTTTGAGTAGCCAACCAACAAAATTTAGCCACAGCAACCTGCAGATGTCCACAGCCAAATCCAAAAGACCAAAGATCCTGAGTCCAGGTCCCAATCACAAAGTTCAAGCCCTGTACCACCTTGCTCACTAAATCCACATACATGCTAGGCCAATAACGGAACTTGTTCCACAGTGTGGGGGTTTCTGGCAACCAGCTCAAGATGTACTTGGCACCCTGCTCCTGCAGGTGGTTCTATTGCCAGTAGGTATCTAAAGCAGAGCCGTGTCCTCCAATGAGCAAAAGACCAAATCCAATCTCTTGTAAAACAGTCCTGCTCTTTGTATTTCTTTCAAGATTGGAGTTTTTTTTATACCTTATGATAATATTATTTAGTTTCAGAATGTATAGATAAAAATAAAAGTATAAGTATGTTATGTCCTAGCTTGGCACATGAATATGCCATAGGATATTAGGTACATACTGCATGCTAGGACCCTGCAGTAGTGCACATGTACAGCAGGAAACATGACAGAAGAAGGAAGCAGAAAATAGGATTTTTATAACAGCTTACCTGTAAAATCCTTTTCTTGGAGTACATCACGGGACACAGAGCGGCATAGTCATTACTATGTGGGTTATATAGTTTACCTTCAGGTGCTGGCACTGGCAACTTCCAAACCGGAAGTACCCTCCCCTATATAAGCCTCTCCCATCCGGGAGCACCTCAGTTTTGTAGCAAAGCGATAAGTGTCCCCAAAAGAGGGGTGGGAGCTCTGTGTCCCGTGATGTACTCCAAGAAAAGGATTTTACAGGTAAGCTGTTATAAAAATCCTATTTTCTTTCTCGTACATCACGGGACACAGAGCGGCAGTCATTACTATGTGGGATGTCCTAAAGCAATGCCCAATGAGGGGGGGGTACACCATACATAAGCTGAGCGCTATCAGACATGAGGATCTTTTGCGGCCTGCAACACACTGCGCCCAAAGGCGACATCCTCCTGACTTCTAACATCCACCTGGTAGAACCTAGTAAACGTGTGTACTGAAGACCATGTTGCGGCTATACAGATTTGAGCCAGGGAGGCCTGGTGATGCACCGCCCATGAAGTTCCAACTGCTCTCGTGGAGTGCGCCCTAACTTTGAACAGAGGCGGTCTCCTTCTCAAGCCATAGGCTTGCATAATGACCTGTCGAATCCACTTGGCTAAAGTAGATTTTGAGGCTGCCTGACCCTTTCTGGGGCCTTCCGGCAGAATAAACCAAGTATCCGTTCTGCGAATCTGAGCAGTGGCTTTTAGATAAGCTTTTTTTTTTTTTTTTTTTTTTGTAAATAGTATTTTATTTGTGTCAAGCGTAACACAGCAATAAGGTAGTATTTTCATATCAACAACAACTATTATCTGTATAACAAGACAATGCGAGGGTGTTCTTTGCAGATGGAGCAGTCATGGCTCAAGGAATTGTTGCTCCTGAAAAGTTAGCGTCCGCCCGCGGGACGGCCCGAGCCGGCTACATATTTAGGGGGGGGGCGGGGGGAGCCGCGGCAGCCAACCCCAGGGATGACCTTCCCCGAACGCCACACCGAGCGAGGGGGGCCCTTTAGGGCCTCCATCAAACCTCCCCCGGCGCCCCGCCCGGGTCCGCAACTCCCCCCCACCCCCACCACGCAACTGCACATCATCGGTGCCACTGTCCAGGGCACTCGTGCGCACAGGCCCGGCCACACCACGAGCAGACACCACAACTGTTTACGGACTGCTACTATCAGTCTCATCCGCCCTAATCATTGTAATAGACAACCATAGAAAAGAGATAGAAAAATTACAGTGGGGGGAAAGAAAATAGAAGTTGACTGAGACAAGGGGATAAGGACCTCAGGTTCCGTCATTAGAGTGGACTCAGGAAAGGAGGGGGGGGGGGACTGGGATAGAAAATGGGGAGAAGGGGGGAATTCAGTGTCTCACCTTTTTGCGCCCATAGGGTCTACCTTGCCCGCACCGGACCGCTAGCCGCTCGTTCGTCATGTGGTGGAAAAAGCAGGGACCACCGTACAGTGGTTCACTGTCCGTGGCCCATGTCTCCCCCCTTGATGGGTTAGCATCAGGTATTCTTTATCGTCCCACCATGACCCATAGCCGGATCTGCTATTCGTAGAAGAGATTCATCCAGACTGGAGGGGACGTGATTGTGAGCAGAGAAGTGATCTGTCCAGAGAGCCCACCTGGCCGAGTGTTTCTTTCTAGTGCCCCTACAGGTTGCAATCCATTCCTCCGCTACCCTGATCTGATTCGTCCTGCATATCCATTCCTCCCTATTTGGTATCTGCGTTGTCTTCCAGAGAATAGGAAGTAGCCGTCTAGCGGCGTCTAGTAGGTGAGGGAGTGCGTTTTTTTTGTAACGACTCATGGGCATGGAAGGGACGTGCAAGAGAAAGTGGACCGGAGAGAGGGGGATATCTACTCCCAGGACTTCCTTAATCTGATGTTGAATATCCTCCCAGTACGGAGTGATCATGGGGCAGTCCCACCATATGTGTAGGAGGGTTCCCGGCCTCCGCATCCCCGCCAGCACCGGTCGGAGCTATTGGGGTACATTCTCGCCAAGTCTGCTGGCACTCTGTACCAGCGTGATAACAATTTGTAATTTGTTTCTTGCATTTTGGAGTCTGCAGAGCTAGAGTGTGTCATCTGATACAGGTATGACAATTGGGAACTCGTGAGTTCCTGCCCCAGTTCTCTTTCCCATAGCCGTATGCAGGCGGGTTTTTTTGGCCCGAAGGCCCCAACAGTTGATACAGTTCCGACACCATCCGCGGGACCGGCTCGTCCGCTACGAACAGGCCCTCGAAAGGTGTGAGTGTCGTGAGGTCTCTCATCGAGCTACTGTTTATCCCGAAAAAGTGGTGCAACTGTCTATATTTCCAGAAGTTCAGTTGTGGTTTCCCCGTTCTGTCTGTCAAGGAGTCGTAGGGTGTCAGTTTGCCGTTCCTCAGTAGTTTCCCACAACTAGCATTCCTATCGTCGACCCATGTACCAAAGAAATCTGCGTTTTCCCCAGGGGGGAACCAAAGGAACCCTCCCAGTGGGGCCAAAGGTGACATAGGGGGGGCTAAGCTTCTCGTTCGGTTAAGTTTGTCCCAAGCCCTGAGTGTCAGAAGTGTCAGAGGGGATGTGTTATCCGATAGCCCCCTGTGCTCCCTCAGGAGCCAGGGTGCATAGGCTAGGTTCCTTCCTGCCATATACTTCTCCATTGTGACCCAAAGTTTGGTTTGGTCATGAAATCGCCAATTAAGCAATCTTTGGAGAATTATAGCCTGGTAGTACCTCTGTAGGTCTGGGACCCCCAAGCCACCGGAGCGCCTTGGGCGTCTCAGAACCCCCATAGCTATACGCGGTTACTGGGAGTTCCATATGAACTTAGTGAGCATGTGGGATATGTGGTTAAAGAAGGTTTTGGGTAGGAATATAGGGAGCATTTGCATATAGAACAGGATTCTGGGTAAAACATTCATTTTTATCACATTTACTCTCCCTAGCCATGTGAATGCGGTTTTCGTCCAGTGTAGCAAGTCTTGTTTCACCTCCGATATCAACTTGGGGTAGTTCATCGTGTATAGCGTGTCAAAGCTGTCAGTCAATTGTATGCCTAGGTAGCGAAGAGAATTCTTGGCCCATGTAAAAGGGAAATTTTGTCTTCAGTATGTCAGTCATGTTCGGGGGCAGTTGTATGGGCAAAATTTCAGACTTTGAATAATTAATTTTGAAATTCGTAATCGTCCCGAAGTGTTGGAGCTCTTTCAACAGGGCGGGTAGTGAGGTCAGGGGGTTTGTCAGGTGGAATAATACATCATCTGCATATGCAGAAAGTTTATGCTCTACCTTCCCTACCGTCAGGCCCGTTATGTCTGGGTTCATTCTCACTCTACGTAGCAAAGGCTCCAATGCTAGTGCGAAGAGGAGGGGCGACAGCGGGCACCCCTGTCTCGTGCCATTCCTAATCGGGAATGTGGATGAGAGCATGCCGTTTACTTTGACCTGTGCGCTAGGTTTTGTGTACAGGGCCTGTATCCAATGTAACATGTTGGAGCCCAAACCCCATGCAGTGAGAACCGAACGCAGGTAGGACCAATCTATGCGGTCAAATGCTTTCTCAGCATCCGTGGAGAGAATTAAGTAGGGGGGGAGGTTTGCCTGTTTCCTGGCCCAGTGAATGAGGTGGATCGCTCGTATGGAGTTGTCCCTGGCTTCTCTTCCTGTGATAAATCCCGTTTGGTCTAAGTGGACCACTTGGGGTATAAGGTGTTTTAATCGGTTTGCCAGAATCTTTGCCAGTATTTTTACGTCAGTGTTTAGTAATGATATGGGACGATAGCTTTGTGGGGTGGTTGGGTCTTTCCCTTCTTTTGGTATAACCGATATATGCGCTAACAGGGCTTCTGGGGGGATGCAGTTGCCCTTTGTCAGGGAATTGAAATATTTGCACATCTGGCCAGCCAGTATCTGGGAGAATTTTTTATAGTACGCCTTAGTGTAGCCATCCGGGCCTGGGCTTTTGCCGTTGGGGTGTGCCTTTATTGTGGATACTATTTCTTCAACGGTTATGGGGGTATCTAGTTCAGTTTGTCGGTCTATGGTCAGGGGAGGCAACCCATTAGTATGTAAGTATTCATGTATTGTACTTGCTTTGGCCGCATTGTCGGTCGGGGCCACGTCAGCGTTTAGGTTGTATAAGGTTGCGTAATAGTCACGGAACCCTGCAGCAATTTGGGAAGATTTGTACACCAAGTCTCCCGAGGGAGAGCAAAGTTTCTGTACTTGTGTTTGGGCTCTTTTTTCCGTAGTACTCTTGCTAACATGCGGCCACACTTATTACCCTGTTCGTAATATTTGTGTGACAAGTACCTTAACTGCTTCTGTGCCTGTCTTTCCAGTAGACGCGAAAATATGTCCCTAAGCTCTGTCAATTTTTTAAGGGTCTCGAGGTCGCTGTTATGTTTGTGCTTAAGTTCCGCCTGCTGGAGTGCGGTAAGTACTCTATCGAAATCGGCCTGTCGTTCCCGCTTGATTTTGGTGCCCAGGGCAATCAGCGCTCCCCTTACGACTGCCTTGTGGCATTCCCATATTGTTCCCTTTTGCAGGTCTGCAGTGGTATTTTCTAGGAAATAGTGTTGCAAAGTTTCTGCTATCCTCGACTCTACTACAGGGTCGTCCAACAGATTTTCGTTAAGTCGCCATGTCCAGGTCCTGTGGGCACCTGAGGGCAAGTCGAGAGTGAGAATAATCGGGGCATGATCAGATATTGTTATATTACCGATGGACGACCGCTGCAGCAGTTCCAAAGAGGGCCGATCAATATATAACATGTCTATTCTGGTGTAAACGTCGTGGACCTTGGAGTAGTAGCTGTAGTCCCTATCTTTAGGATGGAGTATCCTCCAGCTATCTACCAGACCCGCAGTTTGGAGAGACTTTCGGAAGTGCCTGAGGAAGGCGTTTGTGTGTGAGGGCCGCCCGTGTGATGTATCTAGTAGGGGGTCAGGGCTGATATTAAAGTCGCCACCCAGGACTAGTAGGCCTTCCTTGAATTCCGCCAGGCGTTCTATTACTTTATCCAAAAAGGTCAGTTGGTTTGAGTTAGGGGCATAGATGGTGGCAAAAGTGTATTTCGTACCTGCGATGGTACCTTTTAAGAAAACATACCTTCCTTGAGGGTCTATAAGGGTACCTCCGGGTTGTAGGGGGCAGTGTTTGTGGACAGCAATCGCTGTGCCTCTGGATTTGCTAGTTGGCGATGTGCTTACAAACCACTGGTTATAGAGGTGAGTGGGCAGTTTGGGAACTGATTGATGGGTGAAGTGCGTCTCCTGCAAGAGAACTATCTGGGCCCTCATCTTCTTCAATTCCCACCACAGTTTGCTACGTTTGTTGGGGGAGCAAAGGCCACGGACATTGTATGAGATTACCTTAACCTCTGCCATGGAGTCGTCGTACAGTGTGTTATCTTTTCCCTTGGCGGTGCGGTCCGGCGCGAGCTGCGGCGGTTGACACGGATTCCAACTGAGGGAAAGGCGAGAGAGAGGACAAGAGAAAAAGGGAGAGGGTGGGAAGGAAGAAGAGAGAGGTTAACATCAAGAAGTACAGTGTTAAAATAAACTGTTACAAAAAACCAACTAACTGTTGGAAAAAACTGCAGGTCGAGGCCCGGGGGTGCCCCCAGCATGGGGGACCCACCTGGCCTGGGCCTGTTATCCCAAATGGGATCAATACCCGTATGTGGGGGGCCTACTGGGGGGGTCGTGGGCCAGCATGGAGGTAAGTACGGAAAACAAAAACAAACAGAAGGGGGGGGGTCCGCTCCGCAACCACCTCTGGAAGGGTGTCCTGAAGTACCGGGTATCTGGGCGTGAGTGCCCATGTAAGAGGGGGTTTCGTGGAGTCGGGTAAGTGCTGCCTATGAGGTACAGGCCATGAGGGGGGGTGTGCTAGGGCCCTAGGGATAGAGATTAAGCCTGATGAAAATGTTCCCCTCACGGGCTCTTGTCAGGAACTTCGGGCAGTCCTGTAGGCATTGTAGAATAGTTCCTGATGAGGGGGGGGAATGTTCAGCACCAATGTTCAGCCCCTGTCATGCCCGGAAGGTGGGTGTTGTTGGGGAGTAAGATAGTTCCAGGTTAGCTGGCAGGATGATTGGCGGCGTCGGCTCTAGCTTGGGACATCAGTCTCTCGAGGCCGAGTGGTCAGGCAATGCATCTCTCCCTTGGCGGTTGTGACTGCGTCTCCTGTTGCGCCTTTGCGGCATCTGCATCCAGGGTTGGGGGGGTCTAGTGGCTGAGAGTCCCATCATCTCGCCGTCTCCGCGCCAGTCCGGAAAGTCCACCAAGCCCAGACCGAGCACCGAAAGGAAGTGTGGGAGGTCATCCTTTGTGCGTAAGGTTACCGTGCGGTCATCTTTAGTCGCTTGTAGATAAAATGGGAAACCCCAGCGGTAGGGCAGGCCTGCGTCTTGTAGAGCCGCCAGTACTGGTTTTAGGGCTCTACGTTGCATGAGGGTGCGTCTCGAAATGTCCTGGTATTAGAAGAGGTGGGCACCGTCAAAGTCAAAAAAGGGTCTATTGCGCATCTTTTGCATGATGCGATCTTTAAGGGTGTATTTGTGCAATTTGCATATAATGTCTCTGGGGTTATCAGCATTTTGCGAGGGGGGTTTCAGGGCTCGGTGAGCCCGGTCGATCTCGACGGGTACTGTATTAGGGAGATCCAGTATTTCTCTGAATATCCCAACCAGAGAGGGGATTATATCTTTGGGGGCCGTAGCTTCAGGCAGTCCACGTATGCGGATGTTCGCACGCCTGCTGCGATTTTCAAAATCGTCAAGTTGCGACAATAGTGCATCTAGTTTGTGGTCCTGGGCTGTGCATCGCATTTGGAGCTCTGATATGGTGAGAAGGGTTTCATCTAGTCTTTGCTCCAGTGTCTCCACCCTGTTACCCAGGTGTGTTGTGTCTTCTTTAAGCTGAGCTATATCTTCCTTAAAGGCCTTTTCCACCCTGGAAGTGAACCTTTCCAGATCTTCTCTTGTGGGGAGTGACCAGATGTGTCTTTTAATGTCCCCATCTTCCATGAAGTCAGCTATGTCTGGTCCCCCTGCCTTGGAAGCTGTGGATCCCGGGGATGCTGGGGGTGCAGAGTCACTCACCATTTCAGGGGATAGCCGTGGGGATGCAGGGGATGCTGCTGGCTGCACAGGCTGCGTCTGTGGTGCTGCATGAGGCTTAGCTGACTTCCCGGCCGGCGCCATCTTAGGTTTCTCGGTCGCCTTCCCTCGGGTCCCGTACAGGTACGAATCCAGCTGCCCCTGTTTGGATTTATTAGCCCCCGGGTCCTGGTTTGTGTTCCGCCGACGTTGGGACATATCCTGAGCCGTTTTCAGGCTCGGATTCTCCGGTATGCTGTGATCTGTGCTGCGGTGGATGCGGAGCTGGGAACAGACACGTCCTCACAGCTCCATGTCCAGGACACGCCCCCGCCTTTTAGATAAGCTTTAACTGCTCTTACTACATCCAAAGAATGTAATAACTTTTCCTCTACTGAACTAGGTTTGGGGGAAAAAGGACGGAAGAACCACATCTTGGTTCAAATGAAACCTCGATACCACCTTAGGAAGAAAGGCTGGATGAGGACGTAACACTACTCTGTCCTTATGGATAACCAGATATGGCTCCCTACAGGACATAGCGGCTAATTCCGACACTCTTTTAGCCGAACAAATGGCTACTAGAAAAATCTATTTCCTGGTGAGAAGAACCAAGGAAATATGCTGTAATGGTTCAAATGGTTGTTTCTGTAGAACCGACAGAACCAGGTTTAAGTCCCATGGACATATGGGAATATTAACCGGAGGGCTAATACGCATCACTCCTTGTATAAAGGCTTTGACTAGTGAATGCGAAGCCAAGGGCCTCTGAAAAAATATTGACAAGGCCGAAATCTGACCCTTGATAGTACTCAAGGCAAGCTTCCTATCTACAGCCCACTGTAGGAAGTCCAGAATCCTACCTATTACGTACTTACGTGGATGCCATTTCTTGGCCTCACACCAGGCGATGTACGCCTTCCAGATTCTATAGTAGATCTGCCTGGATACCGGCTTCCTGGCATTGATCATGGTAGATACCACAGGATTAGAGAGACCTCTCTTTTTTAGAATGTGGGCTTCAATAGCCAGGCCGTCAAACCTAGGGCTGGTAAGGAAGGGTGGTATATCGGTCCTTGCGAAAGCAGGTCCGGACGATGTGGGAGGGTCCACGGACTCCCCACAGACATTTTTACAATCTCCGCATACCATGCTCTTCGGGGCCACGCTGGAGCCACCAGAATCACTGGTTTCTTTTCTACCCTGATTCTGCGGAGTAATCGAGGTAACAATTGCGGCGGTGGGAATGCATATATCAGCTTGAACTGATCCCAAGGGAACACTAGGGCATCCGAGCCGCAAGCTAGGGGATCCCTTGTCCAAGAGACAAACCTGTCCAGCTTTGCGTTGAATCTGGATGCTAGCAGATCTACATCCGGTGTTCCCCACCGCTGACATATTGTCCGGAAAACCTCGGGGTGAAGGGACCATTCCCCTGGGCATAATTGTTGGTGACTTAGAAAGTCCGCCTTCCAATTCTCCACTCCTGGAATGAATACCGCGGATATGGCTGGGACATATTTTTCTGCTCATTTCAGGATGCAATTCACTTCCCTCTGGGCTGCACGACTCCTGGTGCCACCCTGATGATTGATATATGCCACTGCCGTGGCATTGTCCGATTGAATTCTGACAGGGGACCCTTGGAGTTTGGATGTCCATGCTACTAGGGCATACCGGGCTGCTCGTATCTCTAAGAGATTGATGGGCAGGGCCTTTTCTGCATCCGACCATCTGCCCTGGATAGACCATTGCTCCAGTACTGCTCCCCAGCCTATAAGGCTGGCATCTGTAGTGACCACCTTCCAAGAAATCGGACTGAAGGATTTCCCTTTTTCCAGATTCTGGGGAACCAACCACCAACGGAGGCTCTAGCGAACGGAAGGGGACAAGGACATTGGTAAGTCTAGGGCCTGAACTTTTTTGTTCCAGGCTGACAGTATAGCCCTTTGCAAATTCCTTGAATGGAATTGACCGTAGGGTACTGCTTCGAATGATGCCACCATTTTTCCCAGCAGCCTCATGCACAGGCGTATGGATGGCTGTCTTTTTGTACCCACTAGGTGGATCAAATCTCTCAAAGACGACCCCTTTTCTTGAGGCAAGAAAATTTTTCTCTGGTCTGAATCCAGCCTTAGCCCCAAGTATTCCAGACTTTTGACTGGTTTTAGGGCTGACTTGTCTCGGTTGATAATCCAACCGTGAGATTCCAGATACTCGATTGTCTCGTGAACATCCACTTCTAGTTTTTTCACTGAGTGGTCTATCAGCAACAAGTCGTCTAGATATGCCATTATCGTTACACCTCGTGTTCTTAAATTGGCCAATAATGGGGCCAGAATTTTTGTGAACACGCGTGGTGCTGTGGCCAGACCGAAGGGTAAGGCTCTGAACTGAAAATGGCGCCCTTCTACTGCAAAGCGTAGAAATTTTTGGTGGACTGGAAAGATGGGAATGTGCAAATAAGCATCTTTGATGTCGATCGAGGCTAACCATTCCTCCCCTTGTAGGGCAGTGGCCACCGATCGGATCGACTCCATCCGGAAAGTCCTGATATGTAGGAATTTGTTTAGCCCTTTTAGATTTAATATGGGCCTCACGTCCCCGTTTGGCTTCGGGACTGTAAAGAGGTTTGAGTAAAACCCGAACCCCCATTCTTCTAGGGGGACCTCCATAATTACTGCTTGGAGCAATAGTTGTTCTAGTGCCAACAGGAGAGATCCTCTCTTCCGGGGATCCCTTGGCACGTTCGACCTTATAAAATGGGAAGGAGGGGAGTCTTTTAACTCCAATTTGTATCCCAGACTTACTGCGGAGAGCACCCATCTGTCTCTGATCGTGTCCCGCCAGGTCTCTGCGAACAACTGAAGTCTTCCCCCCACCCGATTGAGTGGGGGCAACCCTTCATGCATTTGACTTTAGGGGAGGTTTTGTACCTCTCCTGACCCAGGGCTTCTTGTTACCCTGCGATTGTCCCTGATTTTTACCCCCGGGATTTGACCGAGGAGGCCGTCGGAGCTGTTTCACAGCCGATGTCCTAGGGACTGGAGAAGCAGGCCTCTTAAAAGAGGGACCTCTAACTCTGTTTTTAACAGGCAAGAGTGTACTTTTACCGCTGGAAATTTTCTGGATATATCTGTCCAGGTCTTCCCCGAATAAGCGTTCACCATGAAATGGGAAGCTGACCAGCAAATTTTTTACAGGGGGCTTCAGCAGACCAGTTTTTGAGCCATAGAAGCCTGCGCATATGTACTACAGACAGCGTAAGGCGGGAGGCCTGATGGATTGAATCCTTTATAGCGTCAACCGCAAAGCATAAGGCTCTAGGTAGATCAGCTAGGGCAAGAGCCTGCTGATCTGGCAAGTCCCTTAAGACCTGTTTCAACTGATCCTTCACTGCTTGGCAGACCCCAATAGCTGCCACTGCTGGTTGTGTCACCAAGCCTGCTGTAGCAAAAGCAGATTTTAATAAGGACTCCAATTTTTTATCTATTGGGTCCTTGAACATTTGGACATTATCCACTGGACATGTCAGTGATTTATTCACACAAGAGATGGCTGCGTCCACTAAAGGGACCCTCCATTTTTTGATGAACTTATCCTCCATGGGATAGACCACCTGAAATCTCTTGGGAGGAGTAAATATTTTATCAGGATGCTCCCAATCCTGGTAAATGAGCCCTTCCAGTAAAGGATGGATTGGAAAGGAACAAACAGTCTGGGGAGCTTTTAGCGACCCCAACGAGGAGACAGAAGTGGATGATGGCTCCGCAAGGGGCATTTTAAATGCTGATCGGACCATGTTAGTCAGGGACTGAACACATAATCTTTCAGCATGTGATGCTGAGAATGGCTCTTCCACTGTTGACTCCTCTATAACAGAATCAACCTCATCCTGATCCCCTTCAGGTAGGTCGATCCCTGTATGGGACTGTTGCTCTGCTAACAGGTACTCTGAGGGAGGAGACGGAGATCGGGCGCTCTTTCCCTGTGACAGGGAAGCAGCGATCAATGTTGTCAATCTCTCTTCTAGTCCTCCCAGAGCTGAGGAAAAAACCTCCTCTGTTACATACACAGGAGCAGGTGAACTGAGGACAGCCACAGTACCAGGTACTCCTGAGGGTGCTCTACGGTCACTAACCTCTGATTCTTCAGGGGAGATTGGTGCAGCCGAAGCATGCCCAAGATCCTCAGAGCCCGATGGAGACCCCCTATGCTTCCTGGGATTTTTAGTCCCGGAGTTTTTAGACGGCATATTCCTAAGCCCAAAGCTGAGGTATTCCAGCCGAAATACACCACATACTGACAATAGTCTAGCACAATTGCTGCTATAAAAACAGTTGGTGTCTACTAATGTGCCTTTCTATGGGGATGCCTGCATCAACCGCTTGCTGTATGCCTTTTTTAAATGTTGCCAGCTCTGTCTCTGCACTCCATAGCCAGCTCACATACACATAATTGTGCCTTTTAACATGCTGGGACGCCCGCACATGCGCAGAAGCGCTGCGGCGCGCACAGAGCGTCATCCCCCAAGCTCCGCCCCCTTTTCCAGCTCACCTCTATATATAGAGGCGCGTGCACGTGCGCCTTCGGCGCTCTTTTTTGAAAAGGGAAACTAGGGACAGGAGACAGGGCCCTTTTGCCGCAGGCCGGGGGATGGACGAGCATTGCAACATGGCAGAGGAAGCAGTTTCCCACAAGAGAACTCACCATCTGCCTGGACTTGCTCTGATGAAAAGAAAACAGTCCACATGACAAGAAACGTTCCACAGCGGCCTCTAGTGGATTAACACAGGTACCGCAGTCTATATTTTTTTTTTTTTTTTTTTCTTGACCACTATTAAAATTATTACATTTTTTAGTAGTTACAGGCATGCACAGATATTTAGCGGGAATACCGTTAGGTAACAGGCAGAAAGACATATTAGGGTTGGGGGTCCCCTCAATAGAACCAAGTTCCTGAGGGGCCCCCACTTACCTTTTCCCCGCCTCAGGACTCTGTTTGGTCCACAGAAGCCCAAACTTCACCTATCACGGCAGGCATTGTAATTAAACCTTCAGGGACCGGGTTCCCAAGGATTCCACTCCCCTGGGCCTGTATAGCACCCTGCACAGAAAACATCTTGGTCGTGGGTATGACCAGAGCTCTGGATCCCAGGGTCCAGCTCTCCTAAGAGAGGCATTACAGGCAAAACCTTGCTCTTCTCTGCAAGGCCCGGGTACCGACCGTTTAGCTATGAAGCTTTTTTGGTCGGATCCGGAATAGCTTACTAAGGCCCAGAGAACCTGTACGCAAGCTCAGTGAAAAACACATGTTACTTCTTGGCCAACACCTTAGACACTGGCAAAAAAACTGAGGTGCTCCCGGATGGGAGGGGCTTATATAGGGGAGGGTACTTCCGGTTTGGAAGTTGCCAGCACCTGAAGGTAAACTATATAACCCACATAGTAATGACTATGCCGCTCTGTGTCCCGTGATGTACGAGAAAGAAAAGGGATGAAGTCAACAGTGTGCTACTTATCCTTTACTGTTCAAACAACATAAGGGTGCTTTTGGATCCTGCTATAGTGTTGTGGATGCAGTAGAGGTGCCAAACCCTGGCTTTTCTCTCTGGTAGTTAGCTGCACAGATACTGTATGTATCCTTTTGGCAGGTAATGAAGTTCCCCCATGTATTTCAACTGTTCATTTGGTAGCAAAGCCAAACTGCAGTCTGCTAAGTCATGGAAAAATGTAAAATCATATCTTCATTTTAATCCATAGATTTCTGTAAAACACTTTTTAGTCCACGCTTATCTTGCAATAATTCAGGTGACATCTATATACTCAGTAAGTCCAGAGAATATGAAATGTGTACTCCAGGTCAGAAAAGTTTCATTTTATTTCCCATATTAAATTTTACCATATTCTGTAGCTTCATACAACACAATAAAAACATTTATATCAGTGCATACTCCCATTGGAGCTTGCAATTTAAAGTCAATACCACATTCATATACGCATACATACATTCTCTTTGGCCAACATAGTGTCAGTTAACCTACCAAAATGTTTTTGGGTCATTTGAGCATGCGATTTTACAAGTATCAATGAAAGGGTCACAAAAGTTACAAAAAACATACTTCCTCTGAGTTTTTGCTGTTATCCCAATTTTGTCTTTCTCTGCCGTGTAAATCATATACATAGAATAAACATGCAGCCAGTGAAGTCTGAACAAGGTAGGCAGTTCCATCAGTGCTCATCAAAGTATCTGCAACTCAACCAGGAAAAATCTGCAGTATATACGGAGCCCCGAATGAAGAAAGTGCCAATAGGTTTTTAGTCCTGTCAAGAGGCAATCTGAAAGTCCTTCTTTCTGGTAATGAAAAATTACAGAACAATTACTTTAATTCAACTGTGAATTCAGTGGCAACGTTTCCTTATTGGATTGTCGCTCTTCACCTGGAGTTGCTTTTTATATTGTGTAAAAAGATCATAGAAATGTGTAGAAAAGGCGTACCAAAGAATATCAAACAAAGCCATCATTGTCCTTGGTGTCTACAAACAGTCTTCACGCAACAAGGCCGTCATCTTTCTGGGATACTGTATTAGGTCCTGCAATTATTTTGCTATAATTTTTCTGCTGTTCCTCTTTGAATGAATCTTTTACTTTGTCTCTTTTTAGTCCACCATCCCTAAATAAAAATAAAATAGGAGCATGATGATTCAAAAAGCAGGTCATCGAGACAATCAAGGTAAAATTCCTTTTTTGTACAATGTTTGTGAAATGAGAAATCTTGCAAAATCACATATGCAGTCCATAAACCTGCTTGAATCTATATTTATGTATACCACTTCAATTTCAATGATGAAAGCTTATTATTTTTTTTCAACTCAATGTACTGTATATACTCGAGTATAAGCCGAGTTTTTCAGCACTTTTGTGCTGAAAATGCCCCCCTCGGCTTATACTCGAGTCACCTTTTTGCGCCTGATCTCCCGGATTTTGGGGACCCGGTACCAGCCAGTCGTAGGTCCCCTGGACCCGGAACTTGGCACACATGTAGACCCACTCTTCTTCTACAAGTGTACTTGTTGTCCGGGGGACCTACGGCCGGGGAGCACCGATTTTTCAAAGCCGGGAACCCCTTCTATAGACTCCCATGTTAAGCTAAGTAATTTCTCCGGTGATTTTGGGGACCGGGTACCGGCTGGTCGTAGGTCCCCTGGACCCGGAACTTGGCACATATATAGCCCCACTCTTCCTCTACGAGTTTCCAAAGTTTGTCTAGGGGACCTATGGCCGGGGAGCACCGATTTTTCAAACCCAGGCACTCCTTCCATAGACTCCCATGTTAAACGTCAGTCTAGTCATGGGCACAGCGAGGCATGGGCACAGAGAGGCATGGGCACAGAGAGGCATGCAGATGGACACCCTAGGCTTATACTCGAGTCAATACATTTTACCATACCATTTTTTTTGTGGTAAAATTAGGTGCCTTGGCTTATATTCGGGTCGGCTTATACTCAAGTATATACAGTATACCACTCTTTATTTGCTTTAATTTTCTTTACATTTTATTTTAGTTTTAAAAATGTTAAATGTAAAAAATGTCAAATGTCATTTTATTCCATTTTCTTTAACGCGTATCTAAACCTAAAACCAAAAATGCAATATATGCCGACTTAGCAGTCCTTTATGTGGTGTCAAGTGTTAGATTTATTTTTCAGGCAAAGAACATTTTCAGCAAGTACAGAAGACACCTGTTGATCTTCCCAAAAACACAAGTGTCCTTGTCGAGCAAGACAGAAAGAAAAAATAGCCTCATCTTTCTTGTGTACAATACAAAGCTCATCATTCCACCATGTAATTTAGATGAACAATCATGGCCATCACCATAGATACAAAGGAGAAATTAATGTAGACCCTAAGAGACTTAAACCGGGTGCACATTAACAGTTTTTGGTTGCACAAAAAAACAAAACAAACAGCTCCGCTCGGAGACACTAACCATGCAAAGTTAGTCCAGCGATTTCCCCCGCTGAGCTGTTGTGTTCTGGCAGAACACTCCAATCAGCGCTCTGTGCCATTGACTGAGAGCACTGATCGGGAGTCGGTCAGCTGCTGGTTTTCCGTCAGAAGCCGGCTGAACGACTGGCTGTCGGGCAGAACGACATACACACAGGTGGAATGTCTGATGTTTTTTTTTTTTAACCAGCAAATGTCTCCTGACATTCTGCCCATGTGTACGGGGCTTTACAGTAAAAGTAGTATGGGGTATAAAAAAAAACCTTATACTCACGTAGGTGGATGCAGCATCGATCCAATGCTGCATCTGTCACCCACCAACTCTGCACTGAGAACTGAATAAAACACAGCTGATCGCTCTGAGCAGAGAACCGTGACTGTCAGTCACCAGCTCTCTGCTCTGCTCCTCCAGCTCTTGCTGGAGTGCTGGGTTGTGGAGGGGAGGGAGCAGCTGGCTTAGTCTTTCAGCAGAACAGCTGAGAGGCTGAGCCAGCTGCCAGTCTAGGTCCGTAGGTGGACCCCAAATTTAAAATCTGTATCTTTCCCCAGCCTGGTGACCGGTTGACTGATATCAGCCGAGCCCAAAACCAGGTCACAGGAGTGAAGAACAAAACACTCCTGTGATCCATAGCAGAAGTAGGACCAAAAAAGCTGCTTTGGCCATACTTCTATAAAAGTGTGTTTGCCAGATTACAAGGTGAAAATATAAGAAAAAAGCTGACAACACTAAAACTGAAAATTATTTCAGCCACTACATCTAAAGACTGGTAAGCAGCAATAGATTACATTTTGTTTTTGGGTTCAGATATGCTTTAATAGAATAACTACTTGGGTGTAAATGAATGTCTGTCAGGGACATTGTGGCGGATGAAGCTTTCAGTCTAAAGTAAAAATGCGTGAGAGTGATGCCATTCTAAAAGTCGAACTCCAGAGGAGTTCTGTGTACTGTTTTTTAGGTTTCCATTGGAAAAATTCCCTTTACTTCCTGTCTGTTATGATGACTACAACAGGAAATTAAGGGAACCCCTCCTGCCAATAACCAGCTCCCCAGTGGGAATCTGTACAGAATGTATCTGTTCTGTCTAGGATTGCCCCGGACAGCCAAAAAGTGCTGGAACACACATTTCGGCACTGGAATTTTGAGATAGCATGTACCACTGCACTGCAGAAAATGAGCCTTGGTTCTCCCCAGGAGATACTACTTGTGAACATTGTCACATTGTGAAAGGTCATTTGTGTAAAGACACTGCATCATTTTTTTTTTTTAAATAAAACATATGCGGCATAAAAATAAATTTTACCATGGCAACTCTATCAGTCCACCTTGTTTCGCAATTGCAGACTTAACTCTGTTGGCAAACTCAACAGCATCTTCTCCCTCCTTTAAATACAAGGAAAACATTTCATTTTATTATGCAGTAATACAAGTACAGTAAAAAAAATCGGATTGAGAGCAACGCGGTTTACGAGTGTTTCGCAATATGAGCGTTTATTTTTTTTTAAATCATTACTATTTGCGCGCATTGTCTGGCAAGATGAGCGGTATTTAAGCCTCTGGGGTGTGCAGTACCGCATGTTTGCCAGAAGTGCGGGGGTGCCAGAGATGCTCGGAAACACTCAGCTCCCGAGTGTCTCAGAGCGTCTCCAACGTGCCCCCAGCTCTGGCCACATACAGTACTGCATACACTAGCAGTGACACTGGAACAAATTATCTGAGTTTCCATTGATTCCTATGGGAAAACGCGCTTTGATATACGAGTGCTTTGAATTACAAGCATGCTTCTGGAACGGATTATGCTTGAAATCCAAGGTACTACTGTACTATATAATAAGAAAGAATGTTTTGTACTTATAAATTAATTTTCTTGGAGCACACTGAAAGACACAGGAGTTCTTTCACTTGATGGTTATACTGCCACCTACAGGAGTATCAGACACTGGGAAAAAAAAGACCCAAGGCCAGCCCAGGATAACCCTTCCTACTACCGACAGGCCTAATTTTTGCAGCAAGCAGAACAGAGAGAGAGCATACACATTAACAAATAGAGTGGGGCCTGTCTCTCTCAATGGATTCCAAAAAAAGGAGTTTACGTTGGGTAAAATAATCTTATTTGACTTCTCATGAATTGAGATGGGTGTTAGAACTAAAGAACATGTGAACAGATTAAGAGAAGAAGACGACCCGGTGGAAGTCTTGCAAATCTAGGTAATCGTTGTTTCATGCTAAAAAAGCCCAAGAAGCACCCACAGAACTAGGACAGTGTGCATTGATCAGAATGGATGTAAGCCAATCCTTAAGACTAAGACAGAGTTCACACATGTACGGTGCAAATTTCAGGTCCGTTTTTACTGCAAATTTCCAGAGTAGTAGTTCAGTGGTTTAGCTGCAAGTTAGATATGGTTCTCATGCAAATTTTAGGAGCGGACATTTGCCGCCATCCTTCATAGCTGGTTGCTAAGGAGCAGGCCGGCAAACTGGCCGCCACGTCCTTAACAACCGATTACTTTTATTGATCTCGCTCCAACGTTCGCAGCAAAACCTCACATGTGGTTTGAACAGTGTTTACAGTACATATGCGTACACGGCCTACGTATGCGTTCACTTCTGTGTGCAAGCTCGTGGAAATGGGGACGCTTTAATTTCTTTTTTCTATTTTTTTATTTACATATTTATTTTTTTTAAACACTTTCCCTTTAAGTTTTTTTTATTTTTATCACTTTTATTGCTATAACAAGGAATGTAAACATCCCTTGTAATAGGAATAGTGCATGACAGGCCCTCCTCTCCTCTAGGCTGGAAAGCCTGAGATAAAAAAACAAAAACAAAAAACGCACACAACGATCTCAGGTTTTCCAGCCAAATACACGGCAGTGTTTACAACTGCAGGGGGCCGTACGTGACGTCAATGTCGCTCCCGGCCTCCGAGCGTCAGAGATCGGTCAGTGCTATGGTAAAGTTCCGCCGCCGGCAGATTTCTTCTCCGGCTCGACTCCCACCGCCTGTAAAAACAATCAATTGGCTGAACTGCCACTGTGATTGTTTTTACGGTGCAGGGAATCATCGGCTGAAAAAGATGTTATCTGAATGATGCCTATAGTTGCAGGCATCATTCAGATATCTCCATTGATATCCCAGGACATAATATGACGCGTTCTGCAATGTGGCAGTGGTTAAAGGACTCAGTTTTTATTTTATTTATTTAAAAAAATAAAATAATTGGTGAATTAGTATGGATGCAATGTACCCCATTCTCATGCACATGGGGGGTGGGACCCAAGGGCCCCCCTTGTTAAAGGGGCTTCCAGATTCCTATAAGCTCCCCACCCACAACTACCGGGGGGAGCCCCCTAACCCAAAGCACCCCCTTGGTATGGTTCAGGATGGGGGGCGCTCGCTCACCGCCCCCCCCCCCTTTCCTGGCCTGCCAGGCTTATTCATGGTTTACAGTTACTGGAAGTGACGTAATTGGAGATCTTGAAGAATTGGCCAATTTGATGGAACACCAGCAGTGTTTTTTTTTACATTCAGCTGATGAGTCATTTGTTGTTAAGAATGTGGCAGCCAGGTTCCTGGCCCACTCCTCAACAGCCAGCAAATGATAAAGACGCCGGTCGCCAACGGCTTCAAGAATTTGAATCCGCGTCTAAATTGCAGCTGAACGGCTGAACAGTTGCTTTGGAAATTCGCAGTGAAAACTGAAGGGAAATTCGCACCGCACATGTGTGAATCTAGCCCAAGTCTGTTATGTCACATTATTCCTGGAGTTTTGGCTTCATTACAGATACCTTGTGGTGTCTGCACATACAATTAATTTTCTTTAATTGAGCTCTTCAATAATGCAAATAGTGACTTCCGTTCTAAAGTCAGAGCCCACTTGGTTCTTATTCCAACAACTATTATTCATTGAGGGCATAAACAGATGTGGTTTGCGTGTTAGATGGCTTCCACCCTCTCAGTCAATGGTTTTTCTCACTCTTGCCTGTAAACGTTCAGTTTCACATAGATCATCACAAATCAGTGTATTTTGAACAGAATAGTGTTCATACATTACCTTTCTAGTCATTGGAGGCATGTACCACACATTACAGTTGATGGCCCAGCTTGTCATCATTCTCAGTAGGTAGCTTACCATGCTGTATTTACCGCTATTCCAAAATGCATCTCCAAATTGTGGGTCATACTACAACATGGAACACACAAGTGAAATTTTAAGATGTCTCTAGAAAGCATACTACAAAGTATCAAGTTTCTATATCCCTCAGATATTCGTAAAATAGCTCAAGGTTATTTGTAGTAACTTAATCAAAATGACTATAGGATAAACCATTTGAAAATGTAGGAACCAAATACTCCTGGTCATTTTTGCAAGCCCTAGATATGTTAGGAATTGCTTTAGGTGAAGTCAATTTCATTCATACATTATAACATTTACTAACTAAACTTTTAAAAGGATTGTCATCTACGAAGACAAAATAGTATACATGTCATGGTATGAAAACATTACAAATATATCTGTATTTGTAAATGTTAGTGTTTTTTTTCTTAGAGAATCCCTCCACCCAAAGTGATATTTTAGTCGGATAGGTAAAGGACAGCCAGCCCCAAGCTTCTTATACATCTTAGATGCTTCCAACAGCAAGATCTCCTTGTATTAATTCTCTTTGTTCCTGTTTATCTTGGATTTTTGAGTATTTCCATTCATCATCTCCTTTTCTATAACCTCCATTTTATACAGTGGAAAGAAAAAGTACACGATTCCCTTGGAATTTGATTCTCATCTGGAATCTGATCCTCATCTAAGTCACAACAACAGAGAAACACAAGGTTCCTTCGAATGTTGTGCAGGTCTGATCCAGAGCTACTTGCTTACTTGAGGTCATTGCTGCCAAGGTAGGTTTGACAGCTATTAAGGGTTCACTTATTTTACTCCACCACTGTGGATGTTCAATCACTTCCAAACCGGACACTTTCATCCCTTCCAGTCCAGTTTTCAGCGCCATCACATTTTGAGCGACAATTACTCAGGCATGCAACACTACCAAAATTAAGTTATCATTTTTTTTGGAGACCGATAGAGCTTTCTTTTGGTGGAATTTAATCACCACTGATGTTTTTATTTTTTGCAATTTAAACAAAAAAAAAACGTTTTTTCTTAGTGATTGTTATTAACCACTTTGCGCCCGCCGTACGACAAATGACGGCCGCAAAGTGGTTCTAAAATGCCAGGAGGCCGTCATTATACGGCCTCTGCTCTTCCGGCCACTGAAGGGCGCGCGAGTGCCGCCGGCGGCACGCGTTCCCGGCGCATCACTGAAATGCCGATGCGCATGCCTGTCGGCCGCGATGTCCGCCAGGTACCCGCGATCGGCCGGTACACAGACAAGGACATGGATCTCTGTGTGTAAACACAGAGATCCACGTCCTGTCAGGGAGAAGAGACCGATGCTGTGTCCCTTGTACATAGGGACACAGATCAGTCACCTCCCCCAGTCAGTCCCCTCCCCCCACACTAGTAATCACTCTCAGGGCACACATTTAACCCCTTCCTCGCCCCCTAGTGTTAACCCCTTCCCTGTCAGTCACATTTATACAGTAATCAGTGCATATTTATAGCACCGTTCGCTGTATAAATGTGAATGGTCCCAAAATAGTGTCAAAATTGTCCGCTGTGTCCGCCATAATGTCGCAGTCACGAAAAAAATCACTGATTGCCGCCATTACTAGTAAAAAAATATTTTTTATAAAAATGCCATAAAACTATCCCCTATTTTGTAAACGCTATAAGTTTTGCGCAAACCAATCAAACGTCGATTGCGGTTTTTTTTTACCAAAAATATGTAGAAGAATACGTATCGGCCTAAAAACTGAGGAAATTTTTTTTTTTTTTTTTTATTGGGATATATATTATAGCAAAAATCTAAAAATAGTGTTTTTTTTCAAAATTGTCGCTTTTTTTTGTTTATAGCGCAAAAAATAAAAACCGCAGAGGTGATCAAATACCACCAAAAGAAATCTCTATTTGTGGGAAAAAAGGGACGTCAATTTTGTTTGGGAGCCACGTCGCACGTGCCCAGTAAGGAACGTCCATAATATAAAAAGAGCGTCCGTAATGTAAAAGAGCCGGCCGTAGGTCTCATATGTGAGACGAAACGTACGTTGGGAGGTTGACGTCATCGCAAGTGGATGGGCGCCCGCATGCCGGCCGGCTCTTTTACATTGCGGACGCTCTTTTTATATTACGGACGCTGTTTTTATTTCTTCATATTGTAAGTGCACATCCTTACTTTTAATAAATACTTGTGCAATACTGTATTATACTATGTGAGTATTCTTGCATTTTGGGTACACGTCTGGTGATTCCCCCGAGTGTTTGAAGTGCATCCAATCTTATTTCATCCCACCTTGTCGATGGAGTGTGGCCGACACCTACAGTTATCATACAGGCTGGTTTTTAGCTTGCCTCTGGTGAGCAGGAATATTATGTGGTGGTGGATCACGAGTGTTTGCGGTGATAAATTGAGAGTCATCTACTCCTTGTTTGCACCCCCAAGTGTGTGATCCATCTCATCTTTGGACTCCCTATATGGACTTTCATATCTCTCGAGACTATTTAATTATAATTTTTTAGCATCTTTGCTATTCACATGGTTTATGGATCGCGGGACTGCCATCCTCCAATTTTTTCACTAACATTGTGTTTTCACTATATTTAGTCACGACTGTAATTTTTAGCGCAGCTTATTATTATTTCCTATGTGGCTTTTCACATCTACAGTATGTGTTGCAGTTTAGAGTGAAAGGGAAATGGAAATTACATGGACCCATCCACATCTACACGTGTTACCATGCACAGAAGCAGTGCAAACAGTCCAAAAATTGTCCCCCACATATGTATGTTCTTTATATGCATTCACAGTTTGCAAACTCTGACAACAATCTGTCTTACCTTTATTGCTACTGGGTATATTGTACCACCTATTTCAAAACTTCCTTTTTTAAACATCATAACGGAAGTGTTATTAATACAGGTCCCTGTATAAAAAAGAAAAAAAAAATCTATTCACTTTTGTCTTTTGCATAAGAATAAAAAATACAGAAATTTATATTTATTAAATAAACCAAAAGTTGTTAAAGACTCACTCAGTCTACTCAAAATAATGCTCTTTCATACTTCACCATGTAGTTACATGAGTTTATGTAACAAATTACCAGTGTAGTAGGGAAATCCTCCCAAGAGGATGCGGACAGCAGAAAAAAATAGACAGGGGTTTTAACCATTCTAGAATTCATCAAAAAATAAATAAATAAAAGTTTTGGCTTTAGATACTTTAAGTCTACTTAATCTACCCTAAGGATATAATCAATCATGACAGTGTTGGACTGCTAGAACACACATAATTAAACTATATCTACATTAGCACACAAGGTTTAATGGTTAAACACCATGCTGCCTAGGAAATGTATCCACACTTTACTTGAAGCCCAATTCAAGGAAACCTAAAAATCCTCCCTTAAAGTGGGGCTGCACCTGCACTGCAAGGGTTTCCCTGCTTATTTAGTCTATTGGACAGTACAGGGGGTCCCCGGGTTACAAACCAGTTAGGGACTTTCCTCCAGTTTGTAAATCGGAAAGGTTCGTAAGTCAGCCGCGCATGCGCAGAACGACAATTACGGACATTTCCGTTCTGTGCAGGCGCGGCCAATTACGGACATTTCCGACATTTTCCGAGGCTCCGTCTGGCCGTGCATTGTGCAGAACAGCAGATGGACCGCGAAGAACGGCAGAGGGTCACCGCAGCGCTCGGTTCGGAAGTAGAAGGGGTTCGTAAGTCGGGCGTTCATAAGTCGGGGCGACCCCCTGTAAAAGCAGTTTTACTAACCCAATCCTCTGCTTCCTTGGCAGACAGCGCTCTCCCGTGTTCTGGTATTGGATTGTCCCTTTGCATGCTTACATCCATTGCAGGGCTGTGGTCACAGCGTGAGTCTTGATGATGTATGAGGACTTTAGACCACCGGAGATTGGAAGGGGG
Organism: Rana muscosa; assembly: GCA_029206835.1. Lineage (NCBI taxonomy): Eukaryota > Metazoa > Chordata > Amphibia > Anura > Ranidae > Rana > Rana muscosa. The sequence continues at coordinate 459,804,467 of CM055116.1, read as the reverse complement.
AGGGGGGGCAGGGGCTGCAGGAATAGTCTAGCAGTGCAGAGGAGCCAGCAGGAGAGGAAGATCAGCTTTAACCATATTGGTGTATTAGCAGAAAAGTAGGCGCAATAGCCTAAAACCTTGATGCACCAGAGATTTGCAAGACCTGTAAAAGCGGAGCTCTTTTGTGCTAGGATGTGTGTCCAGCGTAGCCAGAAGTGCACTAAAATGTATATAAATTAAGCTCTCAATATGACCTCTGAGAAGCTGAATGCTTGCACATTACCTCTGTTACCTTCTGAAGCACACAGCATATCTCTAATATGCAAATACCGGTTTTCACTTGGAAGTCAAAATGAATTTTAGTGTATGGACAGTTTTAGTCTCAGTGTCCAGAATGCTCTTACAACAATGCAACATTCACGATTCTGCAATATCCAGGAAACAATCAAGAAATCAGCACTGACAGATACAGCATATTCAGCATTCTGGAAAAAATTGATGGTACCTACCTTCAGGGAAGATGAGAATTGGTAGTTTTTCTTTATCCAAAGCATGAGCTCGCAGCCTGTTTAAAGAACAATGAAGTGCAGTTAAAGACCATGCAAACGCTAACAATAGATTTCTCTTTTGGACTGTGAAAGCATTTTATTATATCTGTTCAACAAAAAAAGATTACTTATCAGCTCATAAAATTTTAACAGCAAACAGATAGATCAAACCCTATGATCTCCTTCAACTACACAAGGTCTCTTCCTGTTATAGAGATGACAGGGATGTTACAGTATGTAGCCTTAACATAGTGTTTTGCAGTCCTGTCCTAGGGTGACAAGGCTGCTTAGTACAGCAAGTTAATGGCAGGATTACCAGGTTAAAATAAAGGAAAAAAACGTGTGTAAAAAAGAAAAATAATCCCATCTACGAAATACTAAGCTGTAATACTATACATTTTTGTTTTGGGGTTTAAATATGCTTTAAACTAAATGTAACAGAGTTGAAAATTCTAAGACTTGCATGTAAGCAATACAAAATGATATAATTACAGGTACTTATTTCTTTTTCGTACATCACGGGACACAGAGCGACTTAGTCATTACTAATGGGTTATATAGATTACCTTCAGGTGCTGGCACTGGCCACTTCCAAACCGGAAGTACCCTCCCCTATATAAGCCCCTCCCATCCGGGAGCACCTCAGTTTTTTGCCAGTGTCTAAGGTGTTGGCCAAAGAGTAACATGTGTTTTCACTGGGCTTGCGTACAGGTTCTTTTGGGCCTTAGTAAGCTGTTCCGGATCCCACCAAAAAAGCTTCATAGCTAAACGGTCGGTACCCGGGCCTTGCAGCAGAAGAGCAAGGTTTTGCCTGTAATGCCTCTCTTAGGAGGGCTGGACCCTGGGATCCAGAGCTCTGGTCATACCCACGACCAAGATGTTGTCTGTGCAGGGTGCTATACAGGTCCAGGGGAGTGGAATCCTTGGGAACCCGGTCCCTGAAGGTTTAATTACAATGCCTGCCGTGATAGGTGAAGTTTGGGCTTCTGTGGACCAAACAAAGTCCTGCGGCGGGGATCAGATAAGTGGGGGCCCCCAGGAACTTGGTTCTATTGGGGGACCCCCAAGCCTAATTTGTCTTTCTGTCTGTTACCTAACGGTATTCCCGCTAATATCTGTGTATGCCTGTAACTACTGAAAATGTAAAATTTTAATAGTAGTCAAGAAAAAAAAAAAAAAAAAAAAAAAGGACCGCGGTACCTGTGTTAAACCACTAGAGGCCGCTGTGGTCCATTTTTCTTGTCATGTGGATCTTTGGTTTTCTCAAGTCAAAAGATCCAGGCAGTTGGTAAGTTTCTCTGTGGGAATCCACTTCCTCTGCCCTGTTGCTGCGCTCATCCACCGCACAGGCCCTCCGGCAAAAAGGGCCCTGGCTCCTAGTCCCTGTTTGATTTTCGAAAAGGGCGCCAATGGTGCACGGGCGCGTGCACGCGCCTCCTATGAAAAAAAAGGGGCGGGGCGGGTGGATGACGCTCGATGCGCGCCACGGCGCTTCTGCGCATGTGCAGGCGTCCCAGCTTGTATAAAGACACAGTACAAGTGTCAGCTGGATGCAAACAGAGCTAGCAACAAACAGTGGCACACAGAGGTGGTTGATGCAGGCATCCCCATAGAAAGGCACTTTAGTGGACACCAGCTGGTATATAGCAGCAACTGTGTTAGACTATTACCAGCAAAATTGGTGTATGACGACGGGAATACCTCAGCTTTGTGCTTATAGGATATGTCGTCCAGACGCTCTGGAAATAGATCTTCCAAGAAGCGAAAGGGGTCTCAGTCGGGCTCTGAGGATTTTGGGCATGCTGTACTGCGCCAATCTCCCCTGAAATTTCAGAGGTCAGTAGCCGTAGGAACCCCGCAGGAGTACCTGGTACTGCGGCTGTCCCCAGTCCACCTGCTCCTGTATATATAACAGAGGAGGTTTTATCCTCAACTCTGGGAGGATTGGAAGAGAGATTAACAGCATTGATCGCTGCTTCCCTGTCACAGGAAAAGCGCGTCCGATCTCCGTCTCCTCCTGCAGAGTGCCTGTTAGTGGAGGAACAGTCCCAGAGATCGACCTACCTGAAGGGGATCAGGTGAGGTTGATAAAGTTATAGAGGAATCAACAGTGGAAGAACCTTTCTCAGCATCTCAGGCTGAAAGATTATGGGTTCAGTCTCTGACTAACATGGTCCGAGCAGCATTTTAAATGCCTCTGGCGGAACCATCAACCACTACTGTCTCCTCGCTGGGGTCGCTGAAAGCTCCCCAGACTGTCTGTTCCTTCCCAATCCACCCTTTATTGGAAGGGTTTATTTACCAGGATTGGGAGCATCCTGTAAAATATTTACTCCCCCCCAAGAGATTTCCAGTGATCTATCCCATGGAGGATAAGTTCATAAAAAAAAAAAAAAAAAAAAAAAAAAAAAAAATGGAGGGTCCCTACAGTGGACACAGCCATCTCTTGTGTAAATAAATCACTGACATGTCCAGTAGATAATGTTCCAATGTTCAAGGACCCAATAGATAAAAAATTGGAGTCTTTACTAAAATCTGCTTTCTCTACAGCAAGCATGGTGACACAACCTGCAGTAGCAGCGATTGGAGTCTGCCAAGCAATGAAAGATCAGTTGAAACAAGTCTTAAGGGACTTACCAGATCAGCAGGCTCTTGCCCTAGCTGACCTACCTAGAGCCTTGTGTTGCGGTGGATGCCATAAAGGATACAATCCAACAGGCATCCCGCTTTACGCTGTCTGTAGACATATGCGTAGGCTTCTATGGCTCAAAAACTGGTCTGCTGAAGCTCCCTGTAAGAAATTGCTGATTAGCTTCCCATTTCATGGAGAACGCTTATCTGGAGATGATCTGGACAAATATATCCAGAAAACTTCTGCCGGTAAAAGTACACTCTTGCCGGTTAAGAACAAGGGTAGAAGTCCTTCTTTTAAGAGGCCTACTTCTCCAGTCCCTGGCACATCGGCTGTGAAACAGTTCCGACGGCCTCCGCGGTCAAATTCAGGGGGCAGAAATTAGGGACAATCACAGGGTAACAAGAAACCCTGGGTCAAGAGAGGTACAAAACCTCCCCCTAAGTCATGAAGGGTTGCCCCCACTCAATCGGGTGAGGGGAAGACTTCAGTTGTTCACAGAGACCTGGCGGGACACCATCAGAGATGGGTGATCTCCGCAGTAAGTCTGGGATACAGGCTGGAGTTAAAAGACATTCCTCCTGCCCATTTTATAAGGTCAAACGTGCCAAGCGATCCCCAGAAGAGTGGATCCCTCCTTCTGGCACTAGAGCAACTATTGCCCCAAGGGTAATCATGAAGGTTCCCTTGGAAGAAAACGGGTTCGGGTTTTACTCGAACCTTGTCACAGTCCCCAAACCAAATGGGGACATGAGGCCCATATTAAATATAAAAGGGCTAAACAAGTTCCTACATATCAGGACTTTTTCGGATGGAGTCGATCCGATCGGTGGCCACCGCCCTACAAGGGCAGGAATGGTTAGCCTCGATCGACATAAGGGATGCTTATTTGCATATTCCCATCTGTCCGGCCCACCAGAAATTTCTACGCCTTGCAGTAGAAGGGCGCCATTTTCAGTTCAGAGCCTTACCTTTCGGTCTGGCCACAGCACCACAAGTGTTCACAAAAATCCTGGCCCTACGATTGGCCAAACTAGGAACACAAGGTGTAACGATAATGGCATATCTAGACGACTTGTTGCTGATAGACCACTCAGTGAAAAAAACTAGAAGTGGTCGTTCACAAGATAATCAAGTATCTGGAATCTCACGGTTGCATTATCAACCGAGACAAGTCAGCCCTAAAACCAGTCAAAAGCCTGGAATACTTGGGGGCTAAGACTGGATTCAAATCAGAGAAAGATTTTCTTACCTCCAGAGAAGGTGTCGTCTTTGAAAGATTTGACCCACTTAGTGGGTACAAAAAAGAAAAACCATCCATACGCCTGTGTATAAGGCTGCTGGGAAAAATGGTGGCTTCATTCGAAGCAGTACCCTACGGTCAATTCCATTCAAGGAACTTGCAGAGGGCCATACTGTCAGCCTGGAACAAAAAAGTTCAGGCTTTAGACTTACCAATGTCCCTGTCCCCTTCCGTTCGCAAGAGCCTCCATTGGTGGTTGGTACCAGAATCTGGAAAAAGGGAAACCCTTTAGTCCGGTTTCTTGGAAGGTGGTCACTACAGATGCCAGCCTCATAGGCTGGGGGGCAGTACTGGAGCAATGGTCTCTCCAGGGCAAGTGGTCAGAAGCAGAGAAGGCCCTGCCCACCAATCTCTTAGAGATACGAGCAGCCCGGTATGCCCTAGTAGCATGGACATCCAAACTCCAAGGGTCACCTGTCAGAATTCAATCAGACAATGCCACAGCAGTGGCATATATCAATCACCAGGGTGGCACCAGGAGTCGTGCAGCCCAGAGGGAAGCGAATTGCATCCTGGAATGGGCAGAAAGGTATGTCACAGCCATATCCGCGGTTTTCATCCCAGGAGTGGAAAATTGGAGAGCGGACTTTTTAAGTCGCCAGCAATTATGCCCGGGGAATGGTCTCTTCACCCCGAGGTTTTACAGGCAATATGCCAGCGGTGGGGAACACCGGATGTAGATCTGCTAGCATCCAGACTCAACGCAAAGGTGGACAGATTTGTGTCTCGCACAAAGGATCCCCTAGCTTGCGGTTCGGATGCCCTAGTGTTCCCTTGGGATCAGTTCAAGCTGATATATGCATTCCCACCGCGATTAATCCGCAGAATCAGGGTAGAAAAGAAACCAGTGATTCTGGTGGCTCCAGCGTGGCCCCGAAGGGCATGGTACGCGGAGATTGTAAAAATGTCAGTGGGAAGTCCTTGGACCCTCTCACATCGTCCGGACCTGCTTTCGCAAGGACCGATATACCACCCTTCCTTACCAGCCCTAGGTTTGACGGCCTGGCTATTGAAGCCCACATTCTAGAAAAGAGAGGGCTCTCTAATCCTGTGGTATCTACCATGATCAATGCCAGGAAGCCGGTATCCAGGCAGATCTATTATAGGATCTAGAAGGCGTACATCACGTGGTGTGAGGCCAGGAAATGGCATCCACGTAAGTACGTAATAGGTAGGATTCTGGACTTCCTACAGTGGGCTGTACATAGGAAGCTTGCCTTGAGTACTATCAAGGGTCAGACGGCCTTGTCAATATTTTTTTCAAAGGCCCTTGGCTTTGCATTCATTAGTCAAAGCTTTCATACAAGGAGTGATGCGTATTAGCCCTCCGGTTAGTATTCCCATATGTCCATGGGACTTAAACCTGGTTCTGTCGGTTCTACAGAAACAACCATTTGAACCATTGCGGCACATTTCCTTGGTTCTTTTCACCAGGAAATTGATTTTCTTAGTAGCCATTTGTTCGCCTAAAAGAGTATCGGAATTAGCCGCCTTGTCCTGTAAGGAGCCATATCTGGTTATCCATAAGGACAGAGTAGTATTACGTCCTCATCCAGCCTTCTTCCTAAGGTGGTATCGAGGTTCCATTTGAACCAATATGTGGTTCTTCCTTCCTTTTTCCCCAAACCTAGTTCGGTAGAGGAAAAGTTATTGCATTCTTTGGATGTAGTAAGAGCAGTTAAAGCTTATCTTAAAGCCACTGCTCAGATTCGTAGAACGGATACTTTGTTTGTTCTGCCGGAAGGCCCCAGAAAGGGTCAGGCAGCATCAAAAATCTACTTTAGCCAAGTGGATTCGACAGGTCATAATACAAGCCTATGGCTTGAAAAGGAGACTGCCTCCGTTCAAAGTTAGGGCGCACTCCACAAGAGCAGTTGGAACTTCATGGGCAGTGCATCACCAAGCCTCCCTGGCTCAAGTCTGTAAGGCCACAACATGGTCCTTAGTACACACGTTTACTAGATTCTACCAGGTAGACGTCAGAAGTCAGGAGGATGTCGCCTTTGGGCGCAGTGTGTTGCAGGCCGCAAAAGAGCCTCATGCCTGATGGCGCCCAGCTTATGTATCCCTCCCCTCATTTGGCATTGCTTTGGGACGTCCCATTAGTAATGACTAAGTCGCTCTGTGTCCCGTGATGTACGAAAAAGAAAAAGGGATTTTTATAACAGCTTACCTGTAAAATCCTTTTCTTGGAGTACATCACGGGACACAGAGCTCCCACCCCTCTTTTTGGGACACTTATTGCTTGGCTACAAAACTGAGGTGCTCCCGGATGGGAGGGGCTTATATAGGGGAGGGTACTTCCGGTTTGGAAGTGGCCAGTGCCAGCACCTGAAGGTAATCTATATAACCCATTAGTAATGACTAAGTCGCTCTGTGTCCCGTGATGTACTCCAAGAAAAGGATTTTACAGGTAAGCTGTTATAAAAATCCCTTTATAGCGCCATCAATTTACACAACAATTTACATACAGATGCAGATCATAAAATTAAAATTTCATCAAAAAGTTTATTTTAGTAATTCAAAAAGTGAAACTCATTTTATATAGATGCGTTATGCACAGATTGATTTATTTCAAGCATTCTTTCTTTTAAATTTTGAGGATTATGGCTTACAGCTAGAGAAAACCCAAAATTCAGCATCTCAGAAAATTAGATTACCTAAGATCAATAAAAAAGTAAAGATTTTTATTACAGAAATGTTGGCTTATTGAAAAGAATGTAAGAATGTCCATGTACAGTATAGTATGCACTCAATACTTGGTTGGGGCTCTTTTTACATGAATTACTGCATCAATGCAGCATGGCATGGAGGTGATAAGCCTGTGGCACTGCTGAGGACTTTGTGTATGGAAGCCTTCAGCTCGTCTGCATTGTTGGGTCAGGCGTCTCATCTGCCTCTTGACAATACCCCAGATTCTCTATGGAGTTTAAGTAAAGCGAGTGATACTATGATCATTAAAGTGGTTGTAAACCCACTTTATAAACAAAGACCTACAGGGTAAGCCTAGATTAAGGCTTACCTGTAGGTGCATGAAATATCTCCTTAACCTACACGGTTAAGGAGATATTTGCATTTAAATGCGGCGACGCTGACGTCACGCACATGCGCATGGGGTTAACTCCATTCAAAAATTCGGCTAGGTCGCAACATTCGACGACGTAGCCAAATTCAACGGCTCACGCGCGCATGCGCGGAGTCACGTCTTCGCCGCTGTGATTGGCTGGAGCGGCGATAGCCGGAAGTAACCTTCCGGCTATCGCCGCAGCGATGGATGCGGCTGAAGAGGGAGACGAGGACGGCTTCGGGGGCCCCGATCTAAGGTAAGTGATGCATAATGAGCTATTATGCTAGTCATATTAGCTCATTATGGCTTTCTCTTACAGCTAGTTGAAAAAAAAATTTTTTAGGAGGGTTTACAACCACTTTAAACCAGGTTTTGGTACTTTTGGCAGTGTGGGCAGGTGCTAAGTCCTGCTGAAAAATTTAATCTGCATCTCCATAAAGCTGGTCAGCAGAGGAAAGTGCTCTAGAATCTCCTGGTAGACGGCTGCGCAGACTTTGGACTTGATAAAACACAGTGGACCAACACCAGCAGATGACATGGCTCCCCAAATCATCACCGACTGTGAAAACTGAACACTGGGCCTCATGCAACTTGGATTCTGTGCCTCTCCACTCTTCCTCCAGACTCTGGGACCTTGATTTCCAAATCAAATGCAAAAATTTCCACAGTCAGTGATAATTTGGGGAGCCATGTCATCTGCTGGTGTTGGTCCACTGTGTTTTATTAGGTCCAAAGTCAGCACAGCCCTCTAGCAGGAAATTCTAGAGCACTTTATGCTTCCCTCTGCTGACCATTTTTATGGAGATGCCGATTTGTTTTCCAGCAGAACTTGGCATCTGCCCACAATGCCAAAAGTACCAATACCTGGTTTAATGATCATGGCATCACTGTGCTTGATTGGCCAAACTCGCCTGACATAATCCCAATAGATAATCAGTGAGGTATTGTCAAGAGGAAGGGGAGACACCAGACCCAACAATGCAGACGAGCTGAAAGCCGCTTTCAAAGCAACCTGGGCTTCCATAACACCTCAGCAGTGCCAAAGGGTGATCACCTCAATGCCAAGCCGCATTGATGCAATAATTATTTCAAGAGGAACCCTGACCAAGTATTGAGTGCATACTATACTGTACATGGACATACTTTTCAGTAAGCCTACATTTCTGTATTAGAAATCCATTTTTAATGGCCTTATATAATTTTCAAATTTTCTGAGATACTGAATTTGGGGTTTTCACTAGCTGTAAACCATAGTCAACAGAAATTAAAAGAAAGAAATACTTGAAATATATCACTGTGTCTAACGCATCTATATAAAATATGAGTTTCACTTTTTAAATTGAATTACTGAAATAAACTTTTTGATGATGTTCTTATTTTATGAGATGCGCCTGTATATATTGTACATTCACATCAGTACCAGCCCTCAGGGAGCTTACAATCTAAGGCCCCCAACTCACATTGATACAAACACATACTAGGAACAAGTTAGACAGGAGCCAAGTAACCTACCAGCATGTCTTTGGAGTGTGGGAGGAAACCAAATACCCAGAGGGTAAACTCCAGGCAGGTCATGCCTGGAGTTTACCCTTTGTTGGGATCGGACTACCCCTAGTGCTAGTAGACGGAAGTGTTAACCACTTAGCGACTGTGCTGCTCATGCAGATTCTTTTTTTTAAATTAAAAGTAATTTCATAAGAACAATCTTGTAGCAGCGATTTGTCACAGATGCAGTAAAATTTTTATGATCTGCATCTCAGTCACTGAGCAACTGACTTTTTGCAGTACCGAAGCTGGAAATAGAATTGCCATCTTCAGTAGCTACACAGGTAATTTAATGCACGTGCTGGTGAACATTGCACACCAGTTTAAAGACTAACTTCACTTTTAAGACCATATGTTACACCCAAATTTAGGGTGAAACATAGTTGCAAAGCAGACCTCCCTAAACGCAAAAGGCCCCCCTCTGACAGCATATGGGGGTTCTTCTTTCCTAAAGCAGCTGTCAGAGATCTGGGAATGAATAAAGTACAAGTCGGAACTTCCACTGCGGCAGGTGGACTTGTAGTTCTCAAAGGAACTCAAGAGCAGTGATCACCACACTCATACTCCATTGAAAGTCTGTAGCTTGGTATAGACATAGAACTTAAAGGAGTCTGCAGGAGCATTGCACCTGCAATCCACTGATCATGATCGCAATGTTTTGCAAGATCTAATGCAAATAATATAAATGCCCTTTTTTCAGCAAATATATGTGCATTTTTTTTTTTGCAAAAAGTGGAGCCGTGTAGAAGTGTACTGTGGTCAGCTAAAGAGGCATCTTTTTAGCTAGCTACAAATTGCCAGATAAAATAGGCAGGGGATGTGTAGCTGCAACTCTGTTACAAATTTGCTGGTGTTTGGGTGGTGGCCTTAAATGTGCATCACCACAAATAGCAAATTGACAGCTAATAGGATCTTGGTACCGGCTGTGATCAACATCATTTGTTAAGAGCATATTTTTGGATAAGGAAATATAGCACATACTGGTAAAAACACATGCATTTACCTTTTTGTCACTAGGTGGCGGTCCCGCATCTCAGAACGTTCAAACCACACATGTGGACATGCTCTTGCCATAGCTCTTTGGATAACTCCCATAAGTCCTCCGTGAACCTGTCCAACCTGAACAACAAGACATACTGTAGCATAAAAAAAAAATCTAAAGAACTGAAATGGCAACAATATGCAATTATCTTCTGAGTATTAAAGCTATGCAGCAAGAACATAAAGACACAAAGGCAAACACACCAGAAACAAATATACTCAGATTACATCTGGGAGCTTAAAACTACCAAGAGTATACAACAATAATTGGAATACATATAATAAAAGCAGTATAGACTGTACATAGCAAAACCCTACTGCAATAAAAATAAAAAATACATATTAACCCCTTTCTACCGGCAGGAGCTGGCCCTTTCAAGTTCCCCACTTAAAGTGCATCTAAGCCCAAATGCCAAAATGTAATATATTGCTGCTTACTAGACCTTGGTGTAGTGGCTGCATTCATTTTATTTCTTCAAGCTCCTTTCACTTTATTTTTACAGAGTAATCCTCTGAATAACACTTCCCATCTTACCGTGGCTATATCACTCTTCCCCTGTGTCTATGGAGGGAGCAATGGTTATTACTCTAGGCTGCTTTCCTATCTTTTCATCTCTACTACGCAGAGCAATTGGTAGTTTGCAGAAAATATCTAGGAAAGAAGGTAATGTTCAGTGCAGCACAGGACACTGCATTTCTGGCAAGAGTTACAGGTATTTTCTGGAAAAACAAAACAAACACCAATTTTGTTCGAGTTTAAAGCCGGAGGCTGTTAGGCAGGCTTTCGTGTCATGTGATCACTGCGATTGGCTGCCATGTAATTCTTACTACAGAACTATGTGCAGAGAGAGATCTTTTAAGAGAAAATATTATAAAGAAAGGAGTAGTAGCATTCAAAGAATAAAGCCCAAGTTTAGTTCAATTTTTTTACAGTTAGGACTCATTTACACTTGCTTCAAAATGTGGCAATGGACATGCTCCTTTGAAACACTCTGAATGATAATCATAGCAAAAAATGGTTACCTTCAAGTCCTGTTCACACAGTGCAGTTGTAGATCTGAGGGGGACATGCAAGGAAAATAAACAGCATTTTTGCTTGCACGTGATTGGATGATAAAATCAGCAGAGCTTCCCCTCAGATCTACAGTAACTGCACTTACAAGTGAACTTTCAAGTGCACTTTTGGTGCAGAGTGGATTTCCCTTTAGTAAATTAAACCCATTGTGTTTGTTTACTTTGCTTCAAAAATTATATCACGTTGCCATTTTCTACGAAGCCTCCATAGAAGTCTATGACAAAGTTCGCTTACAGTACCTGAAGCTTCTGAGAGGCTTTTATTCAGCTTTCACTTTGGAGGTCTTGCAGGTATGATATATCCCAGGATGCACTGGGAAACCCACAAGAGAATCGGAAAGACGTCATCAGGAGTCACTTCAGGTTCATGTGTATATATTCTGGAAGTGTCTGCTGCACATCTGGTCACATCTGGTGTGCAGCTTGGAACAGCAGGAAGGTGAGCAGGGTCTGGACAGGAGCAACTAGCAGACAGCAAACATGGGGGTTGATTTACTAAAACTGGACAGTGCAAAACCTAGTGCAGCTCTGCATAAAAACCAATCAGCTTACAAGTTATTTGTCAAAACTTAATTGACCAAGATGAAGTTAGAAGCCGCTTGGCTACCATGCACAGCTGCACAAGATTTTGCACACTCCAGTTTTATAAATAAACCCTATGGTGTGTAACATGGGTACGCTATAGCGGAAGGTGAATGGGACTGGAAGGTGAATGGGACTGGAGAGAGGACTGAGCAACAGAGGATCGGCAGAGATGGGTGACCAGAGCGGGGGAGATACTAGCAGATGTCACATCACATGTAGGGTGCAGCAAAGAGCAACATAGCAGGAGGTGAGAGAGGAGCAGAGAGGAGGAGCAGAAAACCAGATGATCAGCAGAGCTGGGGGTTACTACTGAGCGGGGGGGGGGGGGTCAGCAAAGCTGGGGGTACTACTGAGAGGGCATCAGCTGAATGCTAGGTTCTACTGAGCAGGGGAATGAGCTAGGGTTTTACTGGGACCCTTTAAAACAATGAGAAAATCAGCATATACAAGGCATTTGCCACGCTTCAAGTACAACAGAAACATTGAAAACACATCAAAAAAGCATGCTGAAGCGGTAGGTGCTTTCATGCGTTTTAAAGTCGAAGCAAGTGTAAACGAGCCCTTCGTGTGATGTATCCCTTGGGGTTATTTTTCTTGTTTCAGTAGAATCTTCCTCTGTCCTACCCTCCCAACCCACCACCGCCACCAATCTTCTGGTGCAAATGGGGGTGAATACAACCAAAGGGCTGTCAGGAGCTCTCATCAAGAGAGCCCAACTATGCCCGCCCTTTCCCGACAGATCCGCCATTCATAGAAGCCATACTACAGCCTCTACGAATGACAAAGGATCTATGAATGGAGGATGGGTGGATGATTAATAGGATCTATAAAATGAGGGGGCAAAGCCAAGTCATTCATATAAACTGTAGTAGGGCTTCTATGAATGGCAGATCTGGCAAAAAAGGGCAGGCATAGTCAAGCCCTGTTGACGAGAGCTCATTATATATACAAAACACATATATATATATATATACACACACACCTATTGATCTCCATATAAACAAACACACACACACACACACACACACACACACACTCATACATATTCTCACAGTCTGGCTGTACCAGGGCTCTACTTACCATAGCATAGCATCCATCATTAGCCAAAATAATTATATCAATTGGAGATGTGTGGTTGGCAACACAAATCCCTCCTTTCTTGGGCCTGTTTTCTCTGAGAGAAAAAATAAATAAAAAAAAAGATGTATAGCTTAGGTGTAGGCTACACAACATGTGTTAAAATATTAAAATCAACAGAGGACCAACAGTACTAAAATAAACCATTTACTGGTACAAACCTCATGTCGCAGCTACCAATATTCCATTACATGTGTAGGCAGATGCCTATATAAGGTTATTGTTAAGTTTGTCATGTGAACTTTTGGCTGGTGCTGCAGGGATGTGACTCATTACTCCCTTGTGAGGTGATATATACAGGAGAGAATTGTAATGAAGTCCACGGCATGGGAATGCTGTGGGGAGGACTTGTTGCATTATGTAGTCCACTTTGACAGCAGCATTACCCTTTAATGGGACTTCTTGTAGGTTCTCACAAGGATGGACTTTAAGGCAGGCCATGGATTACGCGATTTTATTTCCTGCAACCCTGGGTTGCAAGAAAACAAAATCACTAAATTCCCAGATCAGGCCCTGTCAGGAGAACACAATGATTACTGCTAGCGGCTATAGCCACTGGTAAAAATTGCATGCTAAAAATGCGACATGCTGGTTGTACCCAAGTCAAATCGATGGAACGACTTGGGTACAATCAGCCTCCCCATAGATGGATCGCATCTCGGGTGGTGCCTGCTGAAGAGGCCAAGGTTCTATCCACCTATGGCTGGCTTAAGGGTTACTGGAGAGAGACTTTTCCTAATATAAGATATGGGCAGCATCACAAAAGGGGGATAGCACAGCCATCATGTGTCCCATCGTTTGTGTCAGTGGAAGAGACAATGCCCATCACTGGTGTCAGCAGGAGGAATATTGCTCCATCATTGGTGTCAATAAGGAGGAATGGAGACCCATCATTGGTGTCAGTGGGATGATCCCATCGTTTATAATCAGTGGGAGTAATTATGTCCCATTGTTGGTGTCAGTGGAAGGAATAATGCAACATCATTGATATAAGTGGGAGAAATACTGTCCCATTGTTGGTGTCAGTGGGAGGAATGATGTTCCACCATTATATTATTGGAGAAATATTCCTCATTGTTGGTATCAGTGAAAGTAATAAATACCCAAAGGGCTGGAAAAATACAAGTCAAGGGTCGCACTTGACCAGCGGGATGCAGTTTGGATACCACTTTTATAGAGTGCACGGTGTCATGAAGAGTTGGTGGAGACAAGTAGTGCTCTGTGCTACTTTCATAAAAAGGCTTCATAGTTTAGTGCCGAGACAGGTAGGAACAGACTTATGTCACTGGCTGAAGAAAAGACAAGAGTGTATGTGTATGTATATGTATATGTATATGTATATATGTATATATATGTGTGTGTGTGTGTGTGTGTGTGTGTGTGTGTGTGTGTGTGTGTGTGTGTGTGTGTGTGTGTGTGTATGTATATATTCTTTACTGTGTGATACCCAAAAGACATAAAAAAAATTACAAGCCCATACAGATTAAAAAATGAGCTCTGCATTTAAAAAAAAGTAACATATGAAGATGGCCGATGTTTCATTAAAGCAAAATGTCAATAAAGTACATGATTTATTAAGGGTAGGTGAGAACAGGTATTGAGAGGAATCTAACATAATGCCCAACTTCCAAGCCATGTAGGCACTTCCCCTACAACCTTCCAATGACGACTTTTTTTACTCCACAGATGCTACACAAGAATACGGTAAACGCAGTTTTAGTGCTGGGATATGTGGCTGGTAGTTTTAGATGCAGGGCTCCTAATGCCAACAAGTAAATATACAAGTAATACAAGTAAATATGCAGTTATATGGTTAAATTTTATAGTTTGTAAAAATCAGGGGCGCTTCAATAAAATCTCCTCAAAGCCAGGAGGTGAAGACCATCCATAGTATCTATAGTAATAGTGCTTGTTAAATGAGCCACTATCTCCACTCCTTGCATTGACTCTACTCTTAGCAGGCTAGACAAGTCAGAAAAATGTTTTTTACTATAGATATAGATAAGCAACAGGAGTCGATCTATGGAAACATCATCTGGATGGTCTTCATCTCTGGCTTTGAGGAGATTTTATTTAAGTGGCATTGAAAGGCCCTGGTTGGGTGTATAGCCACAAGCGTTGTTGACCTTCTATGATAGGAGGTCCCATTGGCCTGGTAAGCGGGTATTTTGTCTGGACACAGGTGGTGGTGCTCCAGATAAGATCTCACTTTTGATGATGGATGGTGGCTATGTTACAGATGTACTGACAAGGATTCCACATTCTACCACTTTCACATTTTTTTGGACTTTATTTCGATTGGATGATATACATTATATTGTTTGTACTATATGGGTGCATTTTATTACTCACTCAGCGTGACCCTGTAGATGTTTGGTTATTAAAAACGACCGGAATTTACAGCATGCTTCGGTAGAGCTACTGAAACTGGCAGGTCTTTTTATTGGCGCAGGCCATTTTAAAATGACCAAACTGCCCAAAAATTGGTGTAAATGCTTTACTTAATTTACCCGAAGAGTGTGAGGGAGGCAGTGTACTTTTTGTCCGTAAGGTCTTGTACTAACACACATGCAACACTGCATGCTATTTAGGCACTACCAACTCATGGACATATCCAGTGCATCTGGCAAGAATTTATCTGTTTATATGCATAGGCATTTACTCTTATAACACAGAGCAACTGTTTCTGGGGTGGACATCACACACATTTTCTTACTTAAAGACTTACTATGAGGTACTGAGACCAGGTTGTCTTCATATTAAAATATACTAAGGGGAATAAGCATTTATAGTCTACTGTGTTATTGGCTTACTTGTTATGATACTGAATTGCACTGGAAAGAGCTCTTGCACAAATCCGACAGCAAACCAGATGCACATTCTCACTGAACCAGTCCTTCACTCTGTAATAAAAATAAATATTCCAAAAATCTTACATGAAAATGAAAAAATAACAGACTGCATCGCTTAAGATAGGAACACTGAGAAAACATTTCCAAAGACATTTAAGCAAGTAAATGTTCAAGTTAATCTAAACAGCGAAAGAATATTAATGGCAGCATATAGTAATGACCTGTAGCAACCTCCTAGATAGGTGCTAGGATAAGTTAGATTTAGTGCTGGCTCACTGTGTTCAGAAGGGCTGTATTTTTGATTGCTAGGTCATTTTAGTTTGTCTCACTCTAACCAGTGTGGATGTAATTGTTGTGTTAGGAAAATTTTGATTTGTGTGCAGCTGCATGTGATTAGTTAGGTCTGCTCAGCTCAGAGAAATACCTTAGCCCACGCTGATCCAGAATTAGAGTCAGTTAGACTCAGTTGCCTGGTTAGAGTGGGAGCAGACTTTTTTAAGTTCAGAATCCAGCCGAACTCCAGTAGTGTGCCAATGGTGATCACTATGTTGTCCATCAGGGAAAAGCGAGACTGATTGTAGGAGGAGATGGTCCAGACAGCCAACAGAGGCAGTCCTCACTTGTCTCACCAATTCAAGGACCGGATCCCTTTGTGAACACCTAGTGGGAGGAAGCTAGGTGAGGGGGAGAGCAACAAAATGGTAATGAGCATCCCCTACCACAAAGCGCAGAAGTGCTGGTGCCCAGCACAGATGACATGTAAATACGTGTCCTTGGTGTCAGTGGAGGCCAGGGAGATTCCCCTGAAGAAATGCCACCGCTGAACAGAAGTATTCCATCTTTCACAATATAATTCAAGGCCTGAAGTCTAGGTTCGGCTGGACCCCTTCTTTGGAACTGTAAACAGGCTGCAGTAAAATTCCCAGAACCTCTCAGAGGACAGAACTGGGGCTATCACACCCAGCCATGTAAAGATCTCATAGAAGAGCGGGGGAGAACTGAAGATTGTAAGGAAAGAATGCATCTGGTGAACAGGAAAGAACTCCATTTTATAGCCCAATGATATTAGTTGCCTGAACCTAGTTGTTGGGAAGCAGGAAAAAGCACTGGTCTGCAAACAAGATGATGAACTCCCCACCCTGGCGTCAACCGGTTGAGGCAAACCTTCACGCCGTGGAAGGCCTGTTAGAGGGCTGATTGGACTTGAGGCCAGGAGCATTTTGGAGGGAGGGAGCCCAAGAAGGAAAGCAGGTAACACTGTTGACAGAGGTGGGGGCGCTGTTGGCTAGGGAAACACTATGATTCAAAGTTTCGAACGTCAGGTACCTGGTCATAGGTGTCCCTGTGAGATGTTTAACTCGCTGGCTGTCCCGGTCCTGGATGGGGCAGCCTCAGATGACCCTGCGCGTAGTTTGGGGTCTGCATGCGCTCGCTAGCCAAGCTGGGGTGAATATTGGATCTTGTTTATGCAGCCTGTCAGCCAGCTCAGCTGTTGCTTGAAGAAAAAAAAAATGTGAGAAATAAAAAGAAAAAGGAGAAAAAAACAGAACTAAAAGTACCAACAGAGAGCTAGGGCCTGACTCCTACACTAGGCAGAAGAAACTGAGCTGCCTTTGGCAGATGGGGATTTTGACTACCAGTTAGAACTAGCCTAGTGTCCAGCTCCTGAAGGTGGTGCTATAACCATACAGTCAAGAATAATGTGTCCTTCAATGAATGTAAGAGAAATTTGGGAAGTGGAGGGAGGAGCTAGAATACATAGCAACATACGCAGGACTCACATTGCAGTCTAGGATCTACACAATATATTCCAGCATAAAGAATAGTGTATTCAAAACTGCGTGCCCAAGTGTGCCAGGATATATTCCAATTTTGAACTGGATAAGGGTTACAACTTCAGTCAGGTTTTAATATTGATCTCCCCTTACTTTCTGTCCCGGTGATGGGGGGGGCCACAAGGTCAAGGATGACAGTTTATCTCACAATTGTGGACAGGCACAGCAATGAAACTCACTTAGTCACGTAGCAGTCAAGGAGGTGTTTATTGCCCACTGTCATGAACTTTTCATGGGCATTTTCTTTAAAGTGGTTGTAAACCCTCCCCCGGAAGTTACACTTACAGGTAAGCCTAGATTAAGGCTTACCTGTAGGTGTTTGCAATATCTCCTAAACCTACACGGTTTAGGAGATATTTGCCAAAAAATGATGCACTGTTGTCTACGGCGCATGCGCACAGCAGACATCGGCAAAAGGCACAGTGAGCATCCCATTGATAAAACCGGCAATGCCGGATTTTACGGCTCCCGCGCGCATGCGCGGTGACATCATCGCCGCTCCGGCCAATCAGAGCGCCGGAGCGGGTATCTGTGAAGAGATGTCTGCGGCCTGAAGAGGCGACGAGGACGGCTTCGATCTAAGGTAAGTAATGCATAATGAGCTGGTATGCTAGTCATACTAGCTCATTATGGCTTTGTCTTGCAGGTTTTTTTTTTTGTTTTCGGGTTTACAACCACTTTAACTTTTGGGTTACAGAGTGAAGAAGAGCTGGGAAACGTCTCAAATTGGGACAGAAACTGCGTGTTTAGTATGGGGATTAGCAAAAGCCTCTGTCAAGTTATTATTTATTACAGGTACTTCTATAGCGCTGTAAATTTTTCGCAGCACTTTACACATATATTGTACATTCACATCAGTCCTTGATCTCAAGGAGCTTAGAATCCAAGGTCCCGAAATCACATTCATACATAGGACATGCTGGAGCCAATTAACCTGCCAGCATGTCTTTGGAGTGTGGGAGGAAACCGGAGCACTCGGAGGAAACCCACAGGCACAGAGGGAATATGCAAACTCTAGGCAGGTAAGTGCCATGGTTGGGATTCGAACCGATAACCCTAGTGCTAACCACTTAGCCATTGTTTTTATAGCTCTGTCTTCTTGCATCAGAGATATCCCTTACCTTCATCATGTCATAGGACCAAACTCACCAGAGGGATCACAGACACCAATAAAAATCTGACACATACTCTAAAATATGCTGGATCTAGCAAAGCAATCTCAATCTTTCAGAAAACCAGATTTTAGTATTACAAAACCTGGATAGAGTAGAGTGCTTTTTTTTTGTTACTCTCTAAATACGGGAGTAACATGGTGCAAAAGTCAGGAGTTAGCCTTTAAAGTAAAAGGCAAGACATTTTTTTTTTAGCTTTGGATAGAGTGGAGAGGGGTTAGGACCCCTGTCAGTTGTTATTGCCATCTGTGGTTCCATTGGGGAGATTCACTCTTTTCATTTGTCCTGTTTACCACCATCATTGAACGTAAAAGAAAAAAATCACCAATTTTGGGTTGTCCCCAGAAAAGTAATAGAGGGGACATCTTCCAATAGGGCACTAGCTATAGGGACCTGATGGTCCCCTAAGGTATTCCCTTAGTTTGCAGGGATTTCCTCTAATTTCCTGTTTGGCTATGGGACAGGAAGTGAAGGGAAAAGGAATGGCGGAGAAAAAAAAATATCTAACGGGTTATAACCCTCCCTTGCCCTATCCAAAATGAACAAATAATTTTTCCCTATAGTTCTACTTTAAGCCTGCAGTTCTTGAAAGACAAATGTAAAAGATATTTAACAGTTGCTTCAACTTACAAATTACAGCACATTGGAAAAACTCCAGAATATTTCATAAGGTTTGCCCTTTAACACGTCTTTATAATATAAGCAAACGCTTGATTATGCAATTTTAGTACAGTTGAAAGTTGTGACATTTTTGCAAAAGATTGAACAAGCTAAATAGAAACATGAATATGTATTCATGTAATTAAAAGCACATACTGGGAGGGGGGTTGCATGTGCAAAGCCGTCTGAGCAGGACGTGTCTGCTGAAAGCTCTGCACCCAGCAGGGCCCAACAGCCTTGTATCCCCGAGTCTCGCCCGAGTACAGCTCCAACAGTGTACCCAGCTCCTTGCTGTAACTCCCTGGAACAATTTGCGATGATGTACAGCGGCAAGAAAACCAAGCTAAAAAGCAACAACGATCCAGGAAACCCTGACACGGGCCACATCCTAGATGGTGAGGCCGCCATCTTCCCGATCTGAGCTGACACACACACACACACACACACACACACAGAAGCAGAACCAGACTCCCAACTACCACACATAATGCTGAGTCTGACTCCAAATTCGGGATGACCCCATAGCCCTACAGAGCGCTTCACCCAAATCTGACCTGCCAAGTCAATTTGAGAGGGTTCTCAATAAGGCCCTACGACGCCATTACCTACAATCTCACGTGGGAGATTCGTGAGGTGGGCCGCCACACTTCTATCCTAGAGCAAAAGGGTAGATGAACTAGATGTCATCACCACTAATCAGGAGAAAACTGGAGACTCTCCGGGAAAAAAACTCATCCCTCCAAGCCCGCCTCGAAAACTTTGAGAATAGGGCCAGGAGGTCTAACCTCTGTGTCCGAGGGATCCCCGAGACCGTAGTGAACCTCCAATCCACCATCACGGTGTTCTTTAAGGAAAATGGACAGGATCCAAAGGTCTCTAGCCCCCCCGTAAGGAAGATGGACCCCCAAGAGATATAGTCATAAAGCTGCATTATTTCCACACCAAGGAACAATTAATGGAAGCCGCCTGCAACAAGGACCGCCTGCCGTTCCAATGCCACCGCTACCAATTTTTCCCAGGACCTCTCCCAGCTTGACCCTCACCAAAAGAAAAGCAATGAAACCACATTTGCTTATACTCCAACATCACTGCATTGCTTATTGCTTGAGTTTCCCCTTTGTCATCCACTTCTCCCACAAAAGGAACTTCCTATACGTCAGCAGAAGACCTCATCACCATGCTCCAAGACCTCCGTCTGTGAACACCTGAAACCGCCGCAGAGAGATCCAAATGCCAAGCGACATCCTGCTCCCCCAAAAAACTACAGGACTCTCCTGAACACCAGGCCCAATCCAGTATCCACAAGAGGGGTCGCTTCGCCTCACCAGCCCCAGAGGACCCAAAGGACTGACTCATCTCTACAGCGTGAGATCTTACCTTACCCCGCTTAACCTTGCACACATAGCAAACCCTTGAGCAATGCTAACAGTAACTATACTCCGTTTTTGTGGGGGCTTCTTAACCTGATGGACACACCAAACCCGTTTTACAATCTGTTCTTGCCATTTTGTGCTCCCAATGGATATGGCCTCTTAAAAGTGGTTGTACCCCTTTAGCACATTTTTACCTACACCTACGGTGTGGTGCATACTAGCCAATTATGCCTTACAAGTTTTTTTTATTTCTTCTTATGGGTATACAACCGCTTTAACACCTTCCGCCAGGCCTCCAGATCAGGATAATAAGACCCCTGTTCTGAATGCCCAGGGTACTATAGCTTCACTTTTTATCCAAGAAGGACACCAATTTCTACTGCTCCCTTACGCAACTTGATCAATGACCTCCAGCAGTAAGTTTGGTTGCCACAGACTGTGGCGACCTATTACCCAGCCTGCGCCCATAACTTACCTGCAGGACATTCTTACCATGCTCCCAGACCAGATTCGCTTTGTTTTCTTCCTAAGCTGATTCAATAATTGTTTACCTATGCATTAGGTAATCTTGAAACTTGTTTGTTATACTGTTTATTGCATATTATGCTCCTTTATTGGCTATCGTAGTCCAAGAGACAGCTCACTGTGCCTCCACTGAATCCTCGGGTACCCAACATTGTTGTTTGGGTACTCTTTGGAACCTTTTGTACCCATCGGCTCTACCCTACCGGGCTCTTGACTCCGCCTGCTGCTTCTCACCACCCCAGCCTTCCCTATTCCACCCCCTTCTCCAGAAAGGATAGTCCCCTAGCCTCTAAAAAGGCAGCCGCACAACCCCCCCCGACTCCACTCAAACCCCATGATGACGTCTCTGAATATTCTGATGCTCCATTTACAAGGCCTCAACTCTCCCTCAAAATGCACTAAAGCTTTCTGATCCTTTTCAACACTTTTATCACCCCGAGGGGCGCTATATTATACTCAATGGCCTCCTGTTAGACAGCGAAGTCACAATCGTATCATATTCTGCTCCCAACAAAAACCCACTGTCATTTCTCTCCCATTTGTTTTCTGTAGTAGACTCCCATAAACGCGGTACACTCCTGATCTGTGGCGACTCAAACCAAGTGATATACCTGTTCCTTAAAAAGTCCCCGGCCCAAACTACCACCCATCGCCTCTCATACCAGCAACTTCTAAACCGCAATTCACTACTTGATACCTGGAGAGACCATAACATTGCAAGATGACAATATACCCACTACTCCTATCCCCACAAACTGTTTTCCCGCATAGACCACCTTTTTTGTAAGCATAGGCACCTCTGTGCTTATTCAAGATTCACTCACAGTACCCTGCGCATTGTCAGACCATAATGTGGTCATGACAACTTTCACCTTTCTTATTCCAAGACCTAACCACCGAACCTGGTACATAAATGAAGGCTTGCTGGCCAACCCTACCCACGACAAGAGATAGAAAACGCTATAAAAAAGACTACCTTACAAACAACACGTCTTTAGACACGAATCGCCTGACTCAGAGGGGCTTGTATGAGTCAAGCGTCCCACCAACGTAGGGTGAAGCGTCAGCTTCATAAACGCCTAGAAGAAGCCTTCTATAAGGCCTTGGAGACTTTTCAAACCTTACGCTCTCCGTCAACTAAACAAATGTTTGAAAAAACGCGATTGGTACTCCATCTCTTCTTGAAGGACTCGGCAGAGAAGATCCTTCGCAAATCAAAACATAAGTTTTACATGAAATCAAACAAACCAGATACATTTCTAGTCCTAGCACTATGCAAGGCTGATTATTACCCCAAATCCAATTCGACTAAAATGAACCAAAAGATACCTACTCTAGTAACCCACTAAAAAGTCAGAAGAAAAAAACTTTCTGACCTTTACAGAGACCCTAACACGTTTGAACAACACCAATCCCGCCTAGACACACTTCTGTCCTCTATTCATCTCCCCTCCCTCTCCTCTTCTCACCAAGAGACCTTAGATCGACCTATCA
Source organism: Rana muscosa (assembly GCA_029206835.1). Classification (NCBI taxonomy): domain Eukaryota; kingdom Metazoa; phylum Chordata; class Amphibia; order Anura; family Ranidae; genus Rana; species Rana muscosa. The sequence goes on along the minus strand of CM055116.1, from coordinate 459,781,645 downwards.
CAATTGAAGAAATTCTTTCCGCAATAAAATCACTAAAACCACAAAAGCGACCGGGTCCTGATGGTTTCTCAGGCACTTACTATAAACGCTTTGCTGCTCTTCTGCCCACTCTTATGGTTGCAGCATTCAACTCTCTCCTCAACGGCCATGATCCCCAAGCCAATTACAGACAATACATTCTGGTCCAGCTACAGACCGATATCTATACTCAACCTAGATATTCAGATACTTCTACCCACCTCAACCCCATTATAGGATCCTTCATCCACAAAGACCAAACCCAGGTTTATCCCCTCCAGACAAGCGGATGACAACATACACCGAGCCACACTCCTAGCACACGCACCTCGAACCCGCTGCATCCCTACATGCTTCCTCTCCCCTGACATATGTAAAGCTTTCGACTCGCTATCCTGGTCTCACCTAGACTTCATTCTACACCATTGGGGGTTCGGGACACATTTCCTCCGATGGATCGCCACTCTGTATCCAAACCCAAAGGCATATGCATCTTACTTTGAGGGTGAATAACACCCACCCCAAAATTAACAACCTATCGCACCTGGCTCACTTGGCCGCATGTCCACTCTGGAGGCCCCCCTTTTCCCTCCGTCATCCCCTTATCCTCCACACCTTATTCTTCTATTCCACCTCAATCCACCTGAATCACTTCTAGCCTTTGCTCCTCGCCCTCACTATGACCCGTCGGGTCTCTTGACCTAAGAAATCTAAAACCACGAACACCACAGAAACTTGGTTTAGTGACCCTCCTCCTATAGGGACACCTGGGATAGATTGCTTCAATGATCCTCCCACGAGAAAGTGCCAAGCCACATTGATGGAACTTGGCCCTGGGAAAAATAGGATTTTTTACTCACCGTAAAATCCTTTTCTCTGAGTCCATGGACCGACACAGCTTCTCTATTGACAAAGTGGGTATTATCCATTAATTAGGAGTGACTAGGCAGAAAAACTTGTAAAAAGTGTTGCATCACACCTTCTACAGTACCGCCCAGGGGGCGGACCCTCTGGGTATAACCTCTCAGTCTGCATCTTGGCAGATCAGTTCGTCAAAAAGCAGTACTAACTTAAAAGGAGGGGTGGGTGCGGTGTCGGTCCATGGACTCAGAGAAAAGGATTTTACGGTGAGTAAAAAATCCTATTTACTCTTTCGTCCATGGACCGACACAGCTTCTCTATTGGCAAAGGGGGACGTCCCAAAGCAGTGTCAGAGAAAAAACGAGGGGTGGTAACAGCATAAAAATAAACTTCACCCCAAACACAAAACAGCACTCCTCCAACGGAGGAGCTGCAACTCTAAACAGCCGCTTGTAAAACCTTGCGGCCGAAAGAGGCATCCGAAGATGCACCTACATCAATATTGTAGAATTTTGTGAAAGTGTGAGCGGACGACCAAGTCGCCGCTTTACATAATTGGGAAACAGACGCTTGATGTCGGAAAGCCCAAGAGGCACCTATTGCCCTGGTCGAATGCGCCGTGACCGGGAAGGGGGGCGCTTGACCCTTTAAGGCGTAAGCCTGGATTACTATCTGTCGGATCCACCTAGAGATGGTGGCCGATGAGACTGCTTGGCCCTTCTTGGGACCAGCCACCGAAACAAACAGTGAGTCTGACTTCCGGAACCGGGAAGTAGCAGATAGGTATACTCTCAAAGCTCGGACAACGTCCAAGGAATGCAACACCGACTCCTTAGGATTCGACGGCTGAGGACACAAGGATGGAAGTACAATGTCTTTGTTGAGATAAAAAGCCGAAACGACCTTTGAAAGGAAGGCTGCGGTCGCAGCACCACCTTATCCTTGTGGAAAATCAAATAGGGAGCCTTGCAGGACAAGGCTGCCAGCTCAGAGACTCGTCTGACGTAACAGCCACCAAAAAGACCACTTTCTGAGAAAGTGTCAACAGGGGAATATCTCTAATCTTCTCAAACGGTGCCTTCTGAAGCACCGAGAGGACCAGGTTCAAGTCCCACGGAGGTAACGGGGGACAGACCGGAGGGGCCACATGTCGAACCCCTTGCACAAATGTACTCACGAGAGAGTGAGTCGCCAGGGGTCGCTGAAAAAAAAAGACAGCCAGGGCAGATATCTGTCCCTTAAATCGTACTTAGGGCAAGCCTTTGATCTACCCCATGCTGTAAAAACAGCAGGATTCTGGAAACCAAATAGGTACGCGGATGCCATTTCATTTCCTCACACATGGAGATGTAGGCCTTCCAAGTGCGGTGATAAACCTTCCTAGAGGACGGTTTTCGAGCACTTCTCATAGTAGAAATTACTGAGTCTGACAGGCCCCGGTCTCTCAGTACCTGGTTCTCAACAGCCAAGCCGTTAAAGCCAATGACTGTAAAGCAGGATGGAGTATGGGACCTTGCAATAGCAGGTCCTTCCGTAGTGGTAGGCGCCAGGGGACGTCTGCTACCAGACGTACTAGATCGGCGTACCAAGGACGCTGAGGCCAATCTGGAGCGATTAGGATCATTGGAATTCCCTCTGCCTCCACTCTGCGGAGCAGAAGAGGAAGAATACTTAAGGGAGGGAAGGCATAGATTAGCCGATACTGACCCCACGATGCTACCAACGCGTCCGTTGCGTCTGTCGATGGGTCTCTTGACCGGGCCACAAACCTCAATACCTTCCGATTGAGTCGGGAAGCCAGAAGATCTACGTCTGGTGTGCCCCATCTTTGGCAGAGGCGTTGGAACACCTCCGGGTGTAAGGACCATTCTCCCTGGTACAGCATCTGGTGGCTCAGGTAGTCCGCCTGCCAGTTTTCCACACCCGGAATGTACACGGCCGACAGTGCCGGTACGCTCCTCTCTGCCCACTTCAGGATGCGAACGATCTCCGATGCTGCAGCTAAGCTTCTTGTTCCTCCTTGATGATTGACATATGCCACTGCTGTGGTGTTGTCTGACTGGATCCTGACTGGACGCCCTTGCAGCCTCTGAGACCATTTGAAGAGGCACAATCTGATCGCCCGGATTACCAGGGCATTGATCGGCAGGAGGGCTTCCTCTGGGGTCCAGCGACCTTGCGCCGACTGAACACCCCAGACTCCCCCCCAACCTGTAAGGCTGGCGTCCGTCGTGATCACTATCCAGTAAACCAGAAGAAATGACTTCCCGGCCATTAGAGCCGGTGCTGTCAGCCACCATACCAGGGATCTCCTGACTAGGTGGCTCACTCGGATTTGATAATCCAGAGATGGACATCTGTTCCATCTGGACAGAACTTCCTTCTGTAACACTCGAGTGTGGTATTGAGCATATGGGACCGCCTCAAAGGAGGCTACCATGAGGCCCAACACTCGCATGCAAAAAACGGATTGACGACCAATTCCTGGAAGTCAGCTGCCGTACTGCAGCCCGGAGGGTCTGCAACTTCTCCACAGGGAGGAATACCTTTGCCTCTGAAGAATCCAGAATCAACCCCAGGTACACTAGGCGTTGAGTGGGCACCAATACTGACTTTTGGGTGTTTAGTATCCAACCACAGTCTCGAAGAGTGACAGGTAATGGACACGCTTACCTCTAATTCTGAGCTTGAAGGGGCCTTCAGCAGAAGGTCGTATTAGTAGCCTGTGATAGCGATACCCCGCTGTCTTAGAAGTGCCAGAATCGGAGCGAGCACCTTGGTGAACGCCCTGGGTGCTGAGGCAAGGCCCAACAGGAGGGCCACAAACTGGTAGTGGTCCTTCCCGATAGCAAAATCGCAGAAACCTCTGGTGTCTGGAGTATATGGGGACATGCAGGTATGCGTCCTTGATGTCCAAGGAGGCCAGAAGTCCCCCGGATGGAGAGCCGTGACTACAGATCGAACCGACTCCATCCGAAATCTTTGTACTTTCACAAAGCAATTGAGGGCTCTGAGATCCAAGATTGGCCGAACCCCCTCCTTCTTCGGCACAATGAACAGATTTGAGTAAAAACCCTGACCCCGTTCCTGTTCTGGAACTGGAATAACTACCCCGCGTTCCAGTAGACCCTGGACCGCCCCATACAGGGCCTCCCGACAGGTCGGTAGTAGCTGGAGATTGGAGGTGATGAATCTGTCCGGTGGACAAGAGAGAAATTCCATCTTGTAGCCTGAGGAGATTACTTCGCAAACCCACCTGTCGGAGACTAGAGCAGTCCACTGAGTCGCGAATTTGCGAAGACGTTCCCCCTACCCGAGAGCTGGGTGGGGGCGGACCTTCATGTGGACGCAGATTTGTCCGCAGGCTTGTTGGGTCTGCGGGACCAAGGACGCTTTTGTCCTTGGGCAGGCGCTTTATCGGCCTGGGGTCTTTTCCCTGTCGCCCTAGGGGGACGAAAAAACCGCTTGCGTGCAGTAAAGGAGGGCCCTTGCCCTTGGTGTGGCCCCTTACCCTTGCTAATTTGGGGAAGCAAAGTGCCTTTACCTCCTGTGGCATCCTTGATAATGTCATCCAGAGAGCCCCAAAAAGTCTGTCGCCCTTAAAAGGCAGATCCAACAGGGCTTTCTTGGAAGTCTGGTCCGCAGACCAGCCTTTTAGCCAGATCAGGCGGCGTATTGCTACTGCATAAACCAAAGTTTTAGACAGCAGGGGAATAGTATTCATGTCTGACTCGCAGACAAACCTAAGGCCCTGGACCAACTGGTCGGCCAATGTTATCTCATCAGGAGGAGCATCTCGCTCCTTAACCCCTGGAGTAGCAATCTTGCCCATTCAGTAAGTGTGTGAGACACTAGGGCCCCCACCAATGCCGGGCGTACTGCCGAGCCTACCACTGAGTATAGGTAGCAAGCGAGTGCTTCAGCCTTCTTATCCACAGGGTCCTTAAAAACAGGAGCCCCTTCTACAGGAATTGTGGTGGCTCTATTAAGTCTGGACACCGGAGGGTCCACTATAGGGGGGAGAGGTCCATTTCTTCAGAAAACTCTCCTCAAAAAGGGACTCTTTGGGCTGTAAAGACCCTCAGTGGGTTCTCCCATTCCTTGTATAAGAGTTTATCAAAAGACACACAAGGGAACACCTTAGCAGTGCGGGCAGGTCTATGAAACCCAAGTGGACCGGAGTCTCTGCTGCTTCTGCAGTATTTTCCAATTTTTGCATATCCCGCACTGCAGTAATAAGGTCAGATACCAAAGCCGTCTCGCGTACTGACCTGGACTTGGAGTCATCCTCACTGTCCGGTCACGGTCTGCAGTCTCTGATGCGTCAGAATCTGGGCCCCGAGCCGTAGCTGGACCTGGTTCTGCACCAGAATTATCCCCAGAAGCTTGCAGGGGACGGGGCGTTTACTACCCCCTGTATTCCCGTGTGCTGCTTCCACCCTGGCAGCAAACACCTCTAGGATTGCCGTCATAGCGTTCATAGACACCTCAGGGGCACCAGCTGCTAAATCTGGTATTTCAGGGGAGAAGACATCTGGCTCAGATGCCATGCTGACCACACGCTGACACTCACAGGGCTCCAGGCAAGATATCAATAGGCCACCCTCCTGCGCTGCAGAGATGCTGGATCACCGAGAGGACTCACCACCCTGGACCGGTACTGCTATGCTGCCGTGTGCTGCGCCTGTGATGCTGTCCCACTGCTGCTGTGTCAGTCTGCTTCTTTTATCAGCATTTCCTGTGTGAATCTTCGCACCAGTGTAATGCACCCTAGAGGCCGGAGGCTCTCGCAAAATGGTTGCCAAAAAAGTCTGTATGGAAGATAATGTGGGCTCTAAGAAAATGGCCACCGACCGAAGATAGAGGTCAAGCAGCCATAGCCCACAAAAAGATGGCCGCCGAACGGCAATATATGCATACAGGGTGGACAAACATGGCCGCCGATCAGCTGATAGGGGCCAGTGGGTGTGGCCGAACCACAGGAAGATGGCCGCCGGGCAGTCACAAGAGGCCGAACTCGGCATGGACCACCTCAAAATGGCCGCCAACAGCATGGAGGAGGAAGCACACAAACACAGGTAAGCAGAAATGACATTTCTTTTAAATGTTCGTTACAGCCAGCCCCGCTCCAGTGGAACCCCCTAGGTGACCCCCAGCACCCAGCAACCTTTAGCTAGAAGCCCAGGGAGGAGGGAAAGGCAGGGAGAGAGGGAAGAAAGGGGCCACAACCACTTACTTGATCTCTCCAGGAATGTCCAGCTAAATCACCCAGCCAAGGCAGGGGAGTTTCTTACCTATCCTGCATGTATTATGCTGGAAGACATTCCAAACAGGTCATCATCCGCGCACGGAAGGTGACTGTTGGCCAGGCATGCTGTGATTGGACCCAAAAGGGACGATCATATGTATGCCCTGGAGTGTGACGCTCACCGGCCAGGCTGCTGCGACTCGGCCGTAAGGTCAGCCGAAGCTGAGCGGTCCGATGCAGGCCCTGGAGCGTAGGCTCACCGGCCACCCGTGGAGCGACGGGCATGTCGTGGAAAACCCAGCGCGTAGCTAGGGTCGGCACACGCTCGATGGCCGAAACTGGGGAGACTACAAGGATCGAGGATCCAGCCTGTCACCCAGTCGGCAGTTGATCGAAGATCGCAGGAAACAACAAATGATAGATTATATATATATATATATATATATATTCATTTTCCCCCGGACCAATGGGCCCGAAGGGAGCCATGTCCTACTCCTTGCTAGACAGAAAAAAACTGATCTGCGAAGATGCAGACTGAGAGATTATACCCAGAGGGTCCGCCCCCTGGGCGGTACTGTAGAAGGTGTGGTGCAACACTTTTTACAAGTTTTTCTGCCTAGTCACTCCTAATTAACGAATAATACCCACTTTGTCAATAGAGAAGCTGTGTCGGTCCATGGACGAAAGAGTAAGTTTGTTTATCTCCCTTAACTATCCCCCACCAAGCACTTAACTGGGCTTGTAACCATCCCTTTATTACAAATGTTATTTAAACTTAATTTTATTTGCTGTTACAAAGTACAGTAAAAGTTATTTGAACAAGAAAAAGCACATACTGGGAAGTAGGCTAGGTTTTACAAATGTTCTTTGTTTAAAGCCTATCCGTGCTGTGGTCAAAATTTAAAATCATTATTTCTCACTTCCACGTTGTATTTCAATTATTTCTAGCCTACACCTATTTATCTGAACAATCTTAAAGTTTGTAAACTTATATTGTGAAGATTCCCACACATTTAAATTTCCTTTTTGTGACAAATTCACTATACCCTGTGAGTAGGCACTGCTGTGTCACACATTTCACAGAGCCTGACTTCTGAACTACAGAGGTGCTGAGAGGAGTTATCTCAGGAGGCAAAGTCAGTACAGGAATCACTGCTTTCAGGCAGCAAGGTACCATGTAAAATGTAGTCCTTTGACATGGAAAGTAAACAGAGTAGAAAACGCAAAACAGGCAGGGAATCCAGTTGTGGGAAGAGATGGCCAGCAGGCAGCAAACATAGCATGAAAGATGTGTGTATGGCCCCTATGGAGGTAGTTATATTTTACTTTACCAGGTCCCTACAGAGCCGCGTGTTAGTTCCCCAATCCATGACCGCTGTATACATGCATTCATCCCACCAATTTTTCTCCCGCTGTAACCATCGCGCCAATACATAAACCGCTGTATACATCCATACATACTTGTTTAAATACATGCCCTGTAGTCATTCTGTGGTGAAGGGGAGAAGTCATAAGCATTATAACAAAGTGTGAGAAGTATTGAAATTGTCCATCAACATTGGTGCCCTCATCTCTGCATCATTTAGTGAGTAAAATGTGCAAATGCGCCCATCAACATGCCCTGCTAAGACGTGTACTTTGTTTAAATCACTCCCACCCCTTGCAGAGTAGCACTAGATTCGGGAGCGTGCAGCATTAGCAAAGGGAGCGTGCGGCATATTGGCGAATGCGCCGTGTAGAGCTGAGTGTCATCTCAACATTTTCGGCTATTTGCGGAGGCTTGGTAGGCTCGGTTGAGGTTTGTTCTACGCAAGCGCCGCGCCAGCGCAGTACAGGGGGTCCAAGTCCGCCGGGGGAACATTTTCGGTAGGGTTGTCCCGATACCGATACTAGTATCGGTATGGGGACCGATACCGAGCATTTGTGCAAGTACTTGTACTCGCACAAATGCTCCTGATGCCTGACCCGATACTTGATCGGCGGGTGGACTCAGTGGGCGGGCGGCGTCAGTAGGCCGAGAGGGCGGGCGGCGTCAGTAGGCCGAGAGGGCGGGCGGCGTCAGTAGGCCGAGAGGGCGGGCGGCCTCAGTAGGCGAGAAATAGCTAGGTAAGCTGTCAAGAGTGCAGCCGCATCAGGATCGGTGACCGGACTGTCACATTCGGTCACCGTCAGCTTGGAAATTCCGACGCCCATCTTGGCACACCCTGCACTTGGCCACAGTAAGCCAGCAGCTGACATCTTGTTACACCCAGCCCCAACTATTTGGGCTGGGTGTAACAAGATGTCTGCTGATGCCAAGTGCAGGGTGTATCATTTAGTCATGTTATTTCTGCATTTCAGTGTCATCCACCTGTCAGTAACAGCCACCTGTCAGTGCCATCAGTGCCCATAAGTGCCGCCTGTCAGTGCCCATAAGTGCCGCCCATCAGTACCAGCCACCTGTCAGTGCACATAAGTGCCGCCTGTCAGTGCCATCTAACAGTACCAGCCACCTGTCACTGCCAGCCACCTGTCAGTGCCACCTATCAGTGCCAACCACCTGTCAGTGCCCATAAGTGCCATCTATCAGTGCCCATCAGTCAAATGGTCACATGGCATTAAAAAAAAAGTATCTGTAATCGGTATCGGCAAGTACATGAAAAAAAGTATCGGTACTTGTACTCGGACCTAAAAAAGTGGTATCGGGACATCCCTAATTTTCGGCAGGACAAGCAGAACCTAGTGCCAATGACGTTGTCATGCTGGTCATGCCAGGGTCTGTGGTGAGCTCGAATACACAGGATTGTGCTGTATAACATGTGATTTTTAAGAGTGATGCTCACTTTTACTGTGTGAGTATATGTTTACCTTTGCTATTTAATAAAGTGCTGTATATCAGAGAGCACTACTGGTTTCCCTTTGTTTTATGGCCATCTACCTGACTGGCTGATGTATAGAGGAGTGGTGGAGAAGTAAATGTGGAGAGCAAGCCATCGGGATAAATCCTTTGTTGGGAGAATGATTTTTTGACCCCATATTAACTTTGAGGTCATAATTGAAGGTGAGCAAAATCTAGGTGTCTCCAGGTAGAGTACTTTTCTTTCTAACTTTGTGGATCACTGGGATTAATCATCATGGAGGACTCTGGATATTTGTAACTGAATTCTGTCTCGTTTCCTTTCACCTATTGGATCCTAAAAAATTAGTCATGTCAAGCTTACTGATGCATGATACGGCTGCTAAACTTGATCTGGGCATCTGAGCATCAGAATGGGCATCTAAGCATCAAAAACTCTGGTCACAAAGGTTACATTACAAAATCGTAATTACTTTTATACAGGACAAACCAGAGTTCATTAAAGCCCAACTGAACTTGCGGTTTAAAAATCAGCAAAATACATTCCAGGTGCATTAAAAGCAAAGCTGTGCAGTCTTAGGCCTGGTTCACACTGGGGCGACAAAGGCTCCGACATTGGGAGCTCATGTCGCATGACGTGTGAAAATCAAATGTTTCCCTATGGGAGCCGTCTTAACTGGTCCGACACATGTCGGTCCGACTTTGAGAATGCTCCCTGTACTACTTTGGTCCGACTTCAGCCCATTGACTATCATTGAAGTCGGATCAAAGTCGGACCGCAGTCTTGCATGGTCCGACTTTGGCATGCGACTTGTACTGTACTGCTCTTGAGGGGGAACTCCAGGCCAAATTTTAAATAAAAAACCGGCGTGGATTCCCCCTCCAGGAGCATACCAGGCCCTTGGGTCTGGTCTGGATTTGAACGGGCACCCCTACGCCGAAAAAAACGGCGTGGGGTGTCCCCCCAAAATCCAAACCAGACCCTTATCCGAGCACACAACCTGGCAGGCCGCAGAGGAAGAGGGGGGGACGAGAGAGCAGCCCCCCCTCCCTCCTGAACCGTACCAGGCCGCATGCCCTCAACATGGGGGGTTTGGTGCTCTGGGGCAGGGGGGCAACCTGCGGCCCCCCCACCCCAGAGCACCCTGCCCCCATGTTGATGAGGACAGGGCCTCTTCCCGACAACCCTGGCCGTTGGTTGTCGGGGTATGCGGGCGGGGGGGCTTATATCGGAATTCGGGAGCCCCCTTCAATAAGGGGGCCCCCGGATCCCGGCCCCCCCACCCTATGTGAATGAGTATGGGGTACATCGTACCCCTACCCATTCACCTGGTGGAAAAAAATTGCAATAAAAAACACTACACAGGTTTTTAAAGTAATTTATTACACAGCTCCGGGGGTCTTCTTCCGACTTCCGGGGTCTTTTCCGACTTCGGGGGTCTCCGGTGTCGTCTCCGCGCTCTCCGGTTCTTTCTTCCGCCGGGCCTCCGCTAACTTCTTTTTAGCTCTCTTGCTAACGGAAGCCCGGTCTTCCCGCTGTCTCGTCCGACTCTCCGTTGTCCTTCTGCCGGCCCCCCCACTAACTTCTTGGTAGCTCTTTCGCTAGTGGAGGGGTCGGTCTTCCCGTCGTCGCCGTCGGCTTCTTCTTCCCTCTTCTCCTTCTCGATGTTGACGCGTCGCTTCTTCCCGCTGTAATACTGGCTCTCCGCTCCGCATTAATATAGGCTTCTCATGACGTCACAGTCACATGTTCCCATGACGTCACAGTCACATGCTTCGGGGCCATGTGCCCCGGAACATGTGACTGACGTCATGAGAAGCCTATATTAATGCGGAGCGGAGAGCCAGTATTACAGCAGGAGGAAGCGACGAGTCAACATCGAGAAGGAGAAGAGGGAAGAAGAAGCCGACGGCGACGACGGGAAGACCGGCTCCTCCACTAGCGAAAGAGCTACCAAGAAGTTAGTGGAGGGGCCGGCAGAAGGACAACGGAGAGCCGGACGAGACAACGGGAAGACAGGGCCTCCGTTAGCAAGAGAGCTAAAAAGAAGTTAGCGGAGGCCCGGCGGAAGAAAGAACCGGAGAGCGCGGAGACGACACCGGAGACCCCCGAAGTCGGAAAAGACCCCCGGAAGTCGGAAGTAGAGCGCCGGAGTCGGAAGAAGACCCCCGGAGCTGTGTAATAAATTACTTTAAAAACCTGTGTAGTGTTTTTTTATTGCAATTTTTTTCCACCAGGTGAATGGGTAGGGGTACGATGTACCCCATACTCATTCACATAGGGTGGGGGGGCCGGGATCCGGGGGCTCCCTTATTGAAGGGGGCTCCCAGATTCCGATAAGCCCCCCGCCCGCAGACCCCGACAACCAACGGCCAGGGTTGTCGGGAAGAGGCCCTGTCCTCATCAACATGGGGGCAGGGTGCTCTGAGGTGGGGGGGCCGCAGGTTGCCCCCCTGCCCCAGAGCACCAAACCCCCCCCATGTTGAGGGCATGCGGCCTGGTACGGTTCAGGGAGGGGGGGCCGCTCTCTCGTCCCCCCCTCTTCCCCTGCGGCCTGCCAGGTTGTGTGCTCGGATAAGGGTCTGGTTTGGATTTTGGGGGGACCCCCACGCCGTTTTTTCGGCGTAGGGGCGCCCGTTCAAATCCAGACCAGACCCAAGGGCCTGGTATGCCTCTGGAGGGAAACCCACGCCATTTTTTTTTTATTTAAAATTTGGCCTGGAGTTCCCCCTCAAGATTCATACCAAACACAGTGCCTGATATTGGCGGGGATCCAAGTCGGATTCCCGTTCATTGAAAGTCGGACATATGTCGGCTTCATGTCGCAGGGCAAAGTCGGATCCAAAGTAGGACAGATGTCGTGTCGCACTAGTGTGAACCCAGCCTCATGGTTAATTTTCTTTAGAACGTAGCCACAGCCAGAGTAAAAAAACAAAAAAACAAAAAAACAAAAAAAACAACTGTTCCTTGCCAGCAACCTGTAGAGAGGACTCTTGCTGTTCATGTAGAAGCAATCGTTTCCCTACAGAATTCTAACACGTCTCCTGCTGACTAAGACCTATAGCTGTGCAATCAGCGAAGCTCATGCTAGCTGGTAATTGGAGAGTTGTAGCTCTGACTCAGCAGCAGCTGACTTTGCAGAGACCACTGCTTCCACACATAGCAAGTGTCGTTTTCTTTAGCATGTTCGCACAAGTGACAGAAAAAAATAAGCTTAACCTTTAAAAATTATTTTCTCAATTCTTAACAGTCAAAAAAAATTTATTTCTCTTCTTCATAAAGGGAACAGTACATAAGAAGAATTTCTGGAAAATACATGTAGCGGGGTCTCCTTTAAGGCCTCACGGACTACGATTCCCAGAACCCCGTTTAGCACCCATGGTGCATTGCCACCCGCAGAGACTCCTGGGGTGGGTTATAAAGGTTAGGGGCGAGGCTAATCTCAGCCTCTTTGGACACCGCGCTGCTATAAAAAGGGATCCCCCCTGTGCGGACTCGCTGCTGGTGCAAGGTTTGAATCCTGGGCCTTGCGCACTTCCAAAGAGCCTTCTTCCACCCCACTGCGGAGCCTGTGTGGCACCTGATCTCCTCTTGCCTTTCACTGACATCAGGAGGACCGAAGACCTGGCTGTCGCATACCCTGTGTGCGGATACACAGCGGTGGAAGTTACGGACGAGGACTAAGTCCGGTGTGGTGAGAGAGCACCTGCTCACAGCTATAGCCAAGTACTTTGTCTAGGCCTATTGACTGCTTTGGCCCTTTGTGCTATACCTACTGTCTTAGGCCCCTTTCACACTGGGGCGTTTTTCATGCGGTTTAGCGCTAATAATAGCGCTGTTATACCGCATGAAAAAATCCTGCCCTGTGTCTTCAATGTGAAAGCCCGAAGGCTTTCACACTGAAGCGGTGCGCTAGCAGGACCGCTCCAAAAGTCCTGCTAGCCGCTTCTTTACAGCGGTAAAGGAGCGGTGTGTTCACCGCTCCTTAACCGCGGTCTCCCATTGAAATCAATGGGACAGCGCGGTAATACCGCCCGCAAACCGCGGCAATAGCCGCGGTTTGCGGGCGGTATTAACCCTTTTTCGTCCGCTAGCGGGGGTTAAATTAACCCCCCTAGCGACCGCATACCGCGGTAAGAACGACAGTATAGCAGCGCTGAAAATCGCGCTGCTATACCGCCACCGCTCCTGCCCGCCCCAGTGTGAAAGGGGTCTTAGCAGGAGACTAGTTCCAGAACTGAGTTTATAGTCTCCTGTGAATTGCTCCGTTAGCACATACCGTTCTTTTGGATTTACAAATTGTTGTTCCTGAATGTGCACCACCGATTACCCCTTGCATGCAAGGATTCTTCACCATAAGACTAAACCCCCCCCCCCCCACTTTCTTAAGTCAGGCCTGACTGGGTAGTGTAGAACATTGAGCGCCATATTGCTCATAGGAAGCATAGCTGCACGTGGTGTGCGATTCATTCTTTTACAGTATTGTTAGGTGTTATCTTAATTGCAGGGCTCTGCATGAGTTATGATGTACTGTATTGCTATGGAACCTTTATACCATCAGTAAAGTTGCTGTGGTTAAGTACTCTGGTCTTAGTGTCAATTACTGTACGTTATTACTATTTGCATTACTGTGGGATTGCTCACAGACAAATACAGAGTTATACCAATACTTCATCCCCTAGACTAGCTGTGCCAGAGGAGGGTCGAGTAGATTGCCGGGGGTTGGCAGTGCTGTGTACAGGGCCCAACAAATACCAGCGGCCCTCTTAAGTTGGGGGTATCGCTACATACAGGTATATAGAAATCCAAAAACCTTACAAGGGAGAATTTAAGTATTTATTGATGGTCTATATAAGGCTTCCATCAACCAAAACATTTTTTTTTTTCCTTGTCAGTTTATTCACTTTAAATTCTTGCTTACTGAAGCAGCAACAGCACATACCGCATAGCAAATTCTATCTGTTCCTAATGTTTACCTGCCGTTTGGCAGCTGTCCAACAAGTGTAGCTCCCACGACCAGCCAGCTGATCCCAATAAAAGCCAAGGTAACCCTGAAAGACACAGAAAGGTGCAGTCTTTTCAACAACAGACCATTTATCTCATGCAAACAAATACAAACCACACATTTTACCTAAACAAACAAAATCAATGGATAATGACAAAAATAACACCATCATAAGGAAAACTGAGCAACCAACAGGTAGAATGTAATCAAATTTAGATTGTGTACAGTCAAATGTGTCTCCATTTTCTAAAAAAGGCTCAAGTTTGTGAAAAACATGAATTCAAGTAAATTGAAATGGTTATTATTAAGGTGAACCAATAAACACACTGACATAAAGCTTTGTCAACAGTCTAAATAGGATGGTCGAAAAAAATCAAAGAAATAAAATGCTTACCTATCTGGAGAACATGCTACCTTCAGTGTCAAAAGTCTACTGTAGACATTAAGTCACGTGATCTCTTTCTGAAAGGTAGGGTGTAGAGTTCATGTATCCACTCTTCATCCATCCCAGCAAAACGGTTAATATAGTCTTACAAGCAACCCTCCCTTTATTTATCCATCCCATCAAGGATAGAGAGACAGACACACACACACACACACACACACACACACACACTGAAGTTGCTCCGACTTCAAAAAAGATTCCTGTACTGCTTCAATCCAACTTGTAGGCAACTTGTACCCATAGATTTCAATGGAAGTTGCCTCCAAGTCATATCCCCTGTCTTAACTGAAGAAAGTGTGTGTGTGTGTGTGTGTGTGTGTGTGTGTGTGTGTGTGTGTGTTATATATATATATATAACACACACACACACACACACACACAAATCGTAAGGCCCCATGCAGGCTTTTTTGCATTCCAGGCATTTGTTTCTGGGAGCATACTATCCTAAAATTTACTCTGCCCACAGTTTCACAGTTTAAAGCCAGAGCCTCATGCACGGGGGATAAATGCTTAGTGTGCATGGGACCTTGGTAAAAGATTATAGATTTGCCTTAGAGCCCATTCACACAGGGGCAACAAGACTTCCAGCGCGACTTTGGGAGGCAACTTGGACACGACTTGAGTATGAATCACAGCGCGACTCCAGGCAACTTCAAGTTGCCTCCAGGACAGGCTACTTTCCAGTGGCCAATCAAACAATAATCAGCTCTGTGGGAGGGAGGGGGGAGGGAGGGGTTTGCCTGGAAAACTATTTTTACTTCCTGGAAAGTTGCTTCAGTTAAGACAGGGGATACGACTTGGAGGCAACTTCCATTGAAATCTATGGGTACAAGTTGCCTACAAGTCGCCTAGAAGTCGGATTGAAGTAGTACAGGAATCTTTTTTGAAGTCGGAGCAACTTCAGTAGTGTGCATTAAGACGGCTCTCATTCACTTACATTGAAGTTCTCATGTCGGGCGACGTCAAATCACCCCTGTGTGAATGGGCTCTTAAAAGAAAAAAAAAACACATACTACTGTACGCAGAGTTTACAAATTCTGGTCTTTTGTTATATTTTATAGCTGGAAAAAAAATCACTGGTTTGCTAAATATTTGGTTACTTTTGAGCAACAGAACAGCAAAGATTGCACAACCTTGTGACATATGCCCATGTGCACAACAGAACACCCACAGCACATGTGTAGAGGTTACCAGGTTTAACCACTTCCCAGACCAGGCCTTTTCTGGCACTTTGTTTACATGTAACAATCATTTTTTTTTGCTAGAAAATTACTTAGAACCCCCAAACATTATACATTTTTGAAAGCGGAGGCCCTGAGAATAAATTGGTAGGTTTTGAAATGTATGGTCACCCAAGGAACATGTAGAAAGGTATACAAAGTTAAAGGCTTATTAGCACCCTCTTTTTCACCACACTTAAAAAGGGGTTGTAAAGGTTTAATTTTTATTTTTATTTTTTAAACAACAAACATACCATACTTACCTCCACTGAGCAGTTCGTTTTGCACAGAGTGGCCCCGATCCTCGTTTTCTGGGGTCCCTCGGCGGCTGTCTCGGCTCCTCCCCGCAAGAGCTAAACCCCCTCTGGGAAGCGCTCTCAAGCCAGGGGGTTATCTTGCGGGCACGCTCCCGTGTGATACACTCGGCGGCCATAGCCCCCCGGCACACTGCATCATTTATTTGATTGACAGCATCGGGAGCCAATGGCTGCGCTGCCGTCAATCATTCAATGAAGAGCTGGGGGAAAGCAACGCGGGATCGCGCCCACGGAGATTCGAGGCTCAGGTAAGTAAAACGGGGGCTCGGTGTGCAAGGGGTTTTTTCACCTTAATGCATAGGATGCATTAAGGTGAAAAAAACACGAACCTTTACAACCCCTTTAATCACTTAGAAAATAACTCTTCGTTCAGTAGTAAAGCTGGATACCCTATACATTTTTCTGTAGATTTTTTCCTTCAGGTTTACCAAAACCATATAATAGGAGTTTCAATTTGTATGTGTAGCGGGTATTTGAATTTAGGGGAGGCATCTGGGTGGTAGTGTAACCCAGATGCACTAATTGCTAGGGGATCCGAGACCCTTTTTCTGGTTCTTGGAGGACTCTGGTGGTGTGAGGTTCCCTGCGGCCCACGGGTGGCGCTGTTGCCCTGGGCCGAGGCTGAACTCACATCACAAGACTGTACCTTTTTGTCCTCCCCTGGAGCTGGTACAGCGGGGCGGGGAACCCGCTGTGGCGAAGGGATAAAGGGGGCGGACGCCCTTACCACAGGGTTCAGAGACCGGAGTGGGAGTCGGAGGACTCGGCCGCACCCAGGCACCTTCAGCTTGGGTGCTGGCATTCCAGTGTTCCAGGCCTAGGTGCCCTTGACCTGGCCGGAGCGAGAGATGAAGTCCATCTCAGGCACCTTTAGCCTGGGGTGAGGTACTAAGGCGGACGCCTGGGGCTCAGTACCTTTGACTGAGTTCCGTGAGGGTGGAGGAATCCGAGGGGGCCCTAACTCCTTGGGTGCCCGAGTCTGAGTTCGTGAGATCTGGTGTGCGGAACTTCTCTGAATAGTCCGGCGCAGCATCGCTGGTGACAGAGAGGCCTCCGGTATCTCTCTTGGACGGATTTCCTTCCCCTGACAGGGGCCGGGCTAGCGAAGGTAATTCACATTCTACTCAATATAGTCAGTGGCAGTGACTACCCACCACTGGTGATACCACAGCGGTTAGCAACAGAAGGGAAAGGATTGTGCCTCGATCCATCCCCATCACTACTCAGTAAAGAAACTATGTTTGTACGCCATGAAGAATAAAACTGAGTTGGACCTATTCACTGTGTGGAACTCTGGTTACTAGGAGCAAAGGAGTCAGGGACGAAGTACTGGACTTGACTCTAGGACACCTACACAAAACCCAATCTTCTGGCCTTCACCTATCAGCTATGGAGGACATGGGCCGTGGTGTATCTCATCTCTCTCTCCCAGGTACCCCTAGACAACAGCCACCTAACCGATAAAACTAGAGAGAGGGGTGAGGCCGCTACATATGCAATCAGGCAGGCCCTTGCACTAAATGGTTTTGGTAAATCTAAAAGAAAATCAGACAAAAGTTGTATAGTGTGTATGGGGTCTTTTGTATAAAAAGATTAAATTAAGAGATTCATATTTTTTTCTTCATTTGAAACCAATCCTGATGAATTAGATGAGACAGCCCAAAAGTTTAAAGAATGTGAATGCTTTTATGCCAATGTGTCCTTTAGAGTTTTATGTCTAGGTTTTATAAAAAAGATTATGTCTGCATTGTAGAGGGTGACTCCTCTGCATTGACTGCCTTTCTTAATACAACAAAATAGAATCAACTTTATGGCAATTAAAAAAACCTTACTAAAAGCAATGGCCAACATTTAAATTTAGCCTTTATGTTTCCTTAGCTGAAGCACAAAATCAAAAATAGCCAGCATCAAAAAAATCGAAAAATTATTATCTGACCCATGTATGGAGAAAGTCTGTCAGTGCTTGGACAACTGGAAATCAGATACGGGCCTGATATAAATCGCCCATGACCCTAGCATTAGGGACCAGGCACTTTGACTCCGCATAGTGCCATACTCCGTTTCAACAGAACTGGAAGACTACATAAGGAGGATTTTATAGCGACTTTTGATCCCAAAAGTCATGGCTGCACGCAATGATTTTTCTGCATCTTATATGCTCAAATATGCACTGGATGAGACATCCCCCTGTGACCTAAACGTTAAGGTGAACACCTAATCTGAATGCAATATAATGCCTGAAGGCCAAAAAAGATACCATACAGCACTGCATATGACATCCCTCCAGAAGTAAGGATGGAACAGTTAGAATTTAGAGGACAATTCTCCACTGGTTCTCTTAGCAAATAAATAGGTAGAACAAAAACTGATAGTGGACTACATAGCTGCTAAATTCCCAGTACCATCACAACAGCAATAAGACACACACTGGGGGTTATTTACGAAAGGCAAATCCACTTTGCACTACAAGTGCACTTGAAATTGCACTGAAAGTTACATAGTTAGTCAGGTTGAAAAAAGACAAAGTCCATTCAGTTCAACCATAACTGCACGTGGAAGTGCAGCCGCTGTAGATCCAAGGGGGAAATGCAAGGAAAATAAAAAACAGCATTTTAGCTTGCACATGATTGGATAATAAAATCAGCAGAGCTTCCTCTCATTTCAGATCTACCCCTCAGATTTACAGCGACTGCACTTCCAAGTGCACTTTCCGTGCAATTTCAAGTGCACTTTGCACTTGTAGCGCAAAGTAGATTTGCCTTTCGTAAATAACCCCCTCTGTCTGACAAACAGATGATCATTGTGGCTACCTGTAGCATCTCAGTAGGCCATGGCCCATACCAAGTTACTGAAGTTTGTTGCCCATAACAGATTCTTTAGCAAAAGTTCCAGAATGAAAGGTAAAGCAGGGGGGCAGGAAACTAAACCACCATTACATGTTACAGTAATGTAGACCAGTTTGCCCAAACATCCAAAAATATACTTTGTGTGTTTTTTGGTGCAACAAAGCCTCTAATTCCTTTCCTAAACTGCAAAGTTATCCGTAAGGGGTGGGGGGGTGATGGTTGAGGGGGCTAGGATAAAAAGTGATCGGAGCCAAGTTACGGTCTTAATTGCTAACAATATATTATCAATTTTCAGAGTCCCTGATGTATCAAGAATACCAAAAAGAGTGCCCATTCCACTACTGACGCAAGCAACATGCCCTTAGGCTTATTAACACTTTAAAGTCATTTCCACGAGTTTGAGCAGGAGCATTTTGCATGCACTAACGGAGGTAGGATGTGGTGGTTTATGCAAGCATGTGGACTAAAACCATCAATAGAGTAATCAATTTTACTGCAGTGAATATTGGGCCATCTATATTTCGTTATGCATAGTTAATAGCTAATGAAAGATTCTTACTATGGTTAGGAAGGCAAACTATTTAATAAATACATCAGTCACAATGCTACCTTCCACCTCGGAGTAGGATTACCAGAGATGAGATTCGATTGTTAAATCAGTTCAATAGGGGTTGTAAAGGTTAGTTTTTTATTTTCGAAATAGGTTCCTTTAACCCCTTCCATACCGGGCCATAGCAGAAAGACGCCGGCAGGAACCCCCTCTCCCTCCGGGTGGACGTCATATGACGTCCTGGGTTTGAGGGGGGATATCTGAATGATGCCTGCAGCTAGAGGCATCATTCAGATATCCTTGTTTGCAGCCGGCGATCCTGCGCACAATAAGAACGATCATAGCGGCGGTTCCGCCACTTGATCGTTCTTATAGGCGGCGGGAGGGGATATCCCCCCCCTCCCGCCGCCATCCGGTGCTTCTCCGGGCTCTCCCGTGCGATCGGGGACCCGGAGAGAATCGTCGGCGCCGTTGGTGGGTCACGTGATGAGCATAGAGATGACTGGTGACCAGATGATCACCAGTCATCTCTATGATCGTCGGAGGACCCGGGCGCGATGTGATGACGTCACGCCCGGGTCCTCAAATGTAAACAAAGCCACCGTTGCGGCTGTAAGTATGAGATCAGTGAAAAAAAATTCACTGATCTCATGCTTTCCAGCCTGGAGGAGAGATGTGGGGTCTTATTGACCCCGCATCTCTCAATAAAGAGGACCTGTCACACACATTCCTATTACAAGGGATGTTTACATTCCTTGTAATAGGAATAAAAGTGTAAAAAAAAAAAAAAAAAAAAAAAAAAATTATATATATATATAAAATAATAATAATAAATATATATATATTTTTTTGAATATGCCCGTCCCCAATAGATCGCGCTTAGAAGCGAACACACACACGCAAGTCCCGCCCGCATATGTAAACGCCGTTCAAACCACATATGTGAGGTATTGCCGCGTGCGTTAGAGTGCGTGCAACAATTCTAGCACTAGACCTCCTCTGTAACTCTAACCTGGTAACCTGTAAAAATTTTCAAAGCATCGCCTATGGAGATTTTTAAGTACCGAAGTTTGGCGCCATTCCATGAGTGTGCGCAATTTTAAAGCGTGACATGTTAGGTATCTTTTTACTCGGCGTAACATAAGCTTTCATATTTTACAAAAAAATTGGGCTAACTTTACTGTTTTTTTATTTTTTAATTGATGAAACCATTTTT
This sequence comes from Rana muscosa, assembly GCA_029206835.1. Taxonomy (NCBI): domain Eukaryota; kingdom Metazoa; phylum Chordata; class Amphibia; order Anura; family Ranidae; genus Rana; species Rana muscosa. The sequence continues at coordinate 459,761,082 of CM055116.1, read as the reverse complement.
TTCCCTCAAAAAAGGCGTTTGAAAAATTATTGCGCAAATACCGTGCAAGATAAAAAGTAACGACCGTCATTTTATTCCCTAGGGTGTCTGCTAAAAAAAACCCATATATAATGTTTGGGGGTTCTGAGTAATTTTCTAGCAAAAGAATGATGATATGTACATGTAGGAGAGAAGTGCCAGAATAGGCCCGGTATTGAAGTGGTATAAAAAGCCCTGTATTGAAGTGGTTAAGCTAGTGCATTGTTGGCTCACTTACCCTTTTCCTTCGATTTCCATTCTAAATGTTTTTTTCTTTGTCTGAATTTCTCACTTCCTGTTCCTCCTCAGTAAGCTTGCCCCCATTATCCGAGCCGTTCTGGCTGGCGGTTAGTCAGCAAGCTTACTGAGGAGGCAAGCTTACTGAGGAGAAACAGGAAGTGAGAAATTCAGACAAAGAGAAAAAACATTTAGAAGGGAAATCGAAGGAAAAAGGTAAGTGAACCAACAATGCACTAGCTTAAAAGGAACCCATTTAGAAAAAGAAAAAAAAAAACCTTTACAGCCCATTTAAATTAAGTAGGGTGCTGGAATAGCTGTACTGCAAAATGTGTACACATTTCTGCTTTACAGTCACTGTGTTAACTACAACAATTACATTTGCATCTAAGCATCTTAAGTTTCTTTTTGGTTGCTTGGTTTGTTTCCCACATACCATCAAGTATGACAGAGGAGGATCATTTAAAAATGTAAAACTAAAATTCATGGCACCCAAAAACAAAAAAAATTAAACATAATGGCAAATGCAGGAAGGTATAGTTATAATTTGAGAGAATCGATGGGTTGATTTAAACTGAAAATACATTTTAATGGACAAATCTTTTAACTGGTCCAAATTACATAAAGCACCGATTCTGAAATATTATGTAACAGATGATCACATACAAAAAGACCAAAGATGACATGGCAGGACAGTTTTTACTCTCAACCCATCACTTCACCCATCAGCTCTTACCGTAGTGGTAAAAGGATGCAGTATCGTATGAATACTCCAAGTACCCAAACAATTGTGAGTCGGAGGCTGATATACTGAAAGTTGTAGTTTGTTCTCGTTAGTAGATTCCAAGATATCAGCTCTTCAGAGGAAAATCTCTGTGTGACCTCATCGTCCACAATAGCTTCAAACCCTTTCTTGGAGAAGTAAAAGGCATCAGACAATTCAAAATCTCCTCTCTGTAAGCACTGGCTTCGACTTTGCCTCAAACCTACAATTTCTTCTTCCATGGGAGACTCATCTCTCTGTATGATGCCTGAGGAACATATAAAATACAATATTTCAGTCATTTTTTGTCTAAAAAACATGCACTTAGTCTACAGAAACCATTTGACAGTGTTGTGTGTCTGAGATTAGCTCTCCGCACAGTAAAAATGTCCCATATGGTGCAGTTCAATCAATCAAACATTCTTAAACATGAATAAGAAAAAGTGCTAAATGTTTTTCTTGATCGCAGGATTTGCGTGGATTTTTTTCAAAGTGGGTTTAAACCCAGTCACTAAAAACTCATAAGCTGTAACATTCTTGTACAAGTCCAAAAGTCTCTTTACTCTTTTTAAATCTGCAAATTGCATTAAAATAATACTTGGCGGTCCTGACATGAAAAAGGTGCTTATTCAAGCACTTCCTGTTATGAAGTGACAACTGTCTTCCAAATATGCTCCTGTGTCGTCACCCTTTCACATGCACCCTTGGTGGAGACCATAAGCAGCTGTGCTGTCACATATGGCATGGTCCACAGCTTTTGGAGTGCAAGACAATGGCAATGATGTGCAGCCAGTGATGAAACAAATGCATGTAGACAGAAAACGGCTTACTAAATCATACTAAATGTCAGCTGGCATTTATATCTTTACTTCATTCTGATTGTTTAATAAAAATAAATAAAAAAAAAGAAGAAATGCATATTCGGAAAGAAAATGGAGTGCATGTTTTGCTGCAGCACAACCCTTCATACTATGATGAGGACACATTCACAATGTTACCCAATACTCAAACAGAAAAAAAATGATTTCTTCTCTAGAACTCAACAATCAGCCTGTATAAGAGTTTTTAAGCTAGAAGCTAGTGGTTTGGACTTTAAAAGGCACACGGTAGACAAAAGTAAAAAACTAAAAAAGGTATTTTAATGTAGAAAAGTTTTTTCATATAAGCCAGTCATAAAACATCAAAGTATTTGATCAAATATTATAACTGGTCCACAGAGGTTATCATAATAATCATACAGTAAATTTTCCTTAATTAGACTAGAGTAGAAACAAGGTGATAATAATATAACTATAGGATTGATAACCAGGCAGTGGGTCCAGAGGAGGTGGAGAGCTTGCTCAACATGTTACGTGTTCATAAAATGCTTCCTCAGGAGCATAGATATATATGAATATGGTAGGCCGTGTTGAAAAAACAACAGTTAATCAGCACATCTACCTAGACAACGGCGATGTATTATAGAATACCGCCAGTCGAGGAGGTGATATCGTGTAAGTATAGTTTAGGTAATATTGATAGGGCGATCTGTGCTGGTAAGCAGGGAGCAAAGAGGATACACTTGGCCGATCCAGGAAAAATAATAATATAATTGTTTTTGAAGCAGAGTTGAAACAGATCAACTTAATCCATAGAGTTAATCATGGTAGTACTGATACGGTCTAAAGGAGATTATAGATCCTTGGATGGAGATAGTATCCTTTCAGCGAGTGATCCTATGCTCAGTGTTTGTTGGTATAAACAGAGACAGGCAAGTTTTGATTCATTTCACATTGGTTATTGGGAGGCCATAAACGGTTCAATCGTTATTCAATTTCCATTATTAGTTCAGCTAGGAACAACCGAATTTCCATTTGTGTGCCCTCCATCTTTGACAGAAGTCAAACACTAAGGCTGGGTTCACACTGATACTACACAACAGTCATACGACTTTCATCCTACTTTGCTCTGCGACATCAGTCCTACATTGGTCCGACATCCATCCGACGTGAATGAACAGGATACTACTTTGATCCAACTTTGTGATGGTCAAAGGACAAGTCAGACTAATCAAAACAATCCCAGTGTGAGATTAAATTCCTTTTACTGCTGCTGTAATCACCATGTCGGATGTCAAAAGTCGGATGGTTAGGACAAGGATCCTACTTTGATCCTACTTCAGCCCATTGACTATCATTGAAGTCGGATCAAAGTCGGACCAAAGTAGTACAGGGAACATTTTCAAAAAGTCGGACCAGTTAAGACAGCTCTCATAGCGAAACATTGATTTTCACACGTCATGCGACATAAGATCTCAATGTTGGAGCGTTTAATCGAAAATTAAAAGTGTAGCGCTATCTAAATATGTATAAATATGAAAATATACACAAAAAACTGAATATGATAATATAGTGATAAACACGTGTATCACCCAAAATAACGTGCTGGGTGACTCCAGTGATAAAGTCCTCAAATTATATTAGCACAATTATGCAAATATGCAAATTAATGTCCATTATAGGCAAATGAATGTCCATTAGAAATGGAATCCATAAAACGAAGGTGATGAAGATCAGTCCAGAGAGAACGTGATGAATCAAAACGTGAAATTGTAATCAACAGTCTTCTGTGTGTGAGAGAAAGTAGCCACCACCAAAGTGAATAGAGAAAGGCTTACCAGAAGTTATGGATTTGGCGGGGCATAAGCCACCCAAATCAAATAAACTTGGAGAGTGTGAACACTCAAACATTAATAAAATAGAGATGTGATGTGAGATCCGCCACCAAGTATATGTTGAGGAGGCTTACCAGAGGTCTCGGATTTGGAGAGGCATACGCCGCCCAAATCTGAGATTGCTTAGGGGGTTAATGGACGCCAATGGAGATGGTCTTGAATGGAGGGGTAGTCTGGAGTCAAAGGGGTTTAGCACTTCAATCAGACGGGACATCCAATAACACAAAACACCAATTCATGTAGGGACTCGGTATCCAATGCATATGTGTGGAGATAGAAAAACTCACATAGCATAATTCCGTTTGGAAAGAATTTAATAAAAAAATCATACAATGTAACACTCACATTTTAGGATGGTCTAAAAGCATGGATGCAGGTACAAGAGCGATGTATATGGACAAATCCACCCGACTAGTTTCGACTAAAAAGTCATCATCTGGGATATATACCCTACATATACCATATAGTCCCTACATGAATTGGTGTTTTGTGTTATTGGACGTCCCGTCTGATTGAAGTGCTAAACCCCTTTGACTCCAGACTACCCCTCCATTCAAGACCATCTCCATTGGCGTCCATTAACCCCCTAAGCAATCTCAGATTTGGACGGCGTATGCCTCTCCAAATCCGAGACCTCTGGTAAGCCTCCTCAACATATACTTGGTGGCGGATCTCACATCACATCTCTATTTTATTAATGTTTGAGTGTTCACACTCTTCAAGTTTATTTGATTTGGGTGGCTTATGCCCCGCCAAATCCATAACTTCTGGTAAGCCTTCCTCTATTCACTTTGGTGGTGGCTACTTTCTCTCACACACAGAAGACTGTTGATTACAATTTCACGTTTTGATTCATCACGTTCTCTCTGGACTGATCTTCATCACCTTCGTTTTATGGATTCCATTTCTAATGGACATTCATTTGCCTATAATGGACATTAATTTGCATATTTGCATAATTGTGCTAATATAATTTGAGGACTTTATCACTGGAGTCACCCAGCACGTTATTTTGGGTGATACACGTGTTTATCACTATATTATCATATTCAGTTTTTTGTGTATATTTTCATATTTATACATATTTAGATAGCGCTACACTTTTAATTTTCGATTATCACTAGCTTTTTGTACCAGCAGTGTTGGCAGCTTCGTTTCACATTATTTCCAGCGCAGTATTACCCTTTTACTTTCCAATGTTGGAGCGTTTGCCTCAGGCTGGGTTCACACTGGCTCAGGGTCCTACTACAAAAAAAATGTGCATTTATTTTATTTATTTATTGTTTAAAAGTGAACTTATCCTTTAATGTATATCTCATTATACCCTAAACAAGTAGTAAATTAGCCATATGATATAAAAATATTAAAAATTGCCAGCCAGTCGACAGAAGCTACTTGTTAGCCATTCTTGGGATCATGCATTTCTTAGCTCTTTCTAAAACGGAGTTAAATTTTTTTCCAATTTTTGCTAGAGGATCCTGTCCAACTGTATACTGCACAGGGAGTCTTTCTATCCCTGTGTGTTATAAACAGATTGTAATTTTGCTTTCACTGCTGGAGGTTTAACCACCAGGAATAAATTTAGCAGTGCATGCGTCACCTATCGTCCAACTTATGTACAAGTTTTGCATTGAATCTATGAAATGACCCCAGTATGAACATTTTTTTACTCACTGGTGCCCAGATACTGATAGGGACATTATTTTATCAGTATCCATGCCCTCACCACAACATTCCTCAGCAGTTCCCACATTATAATACACTCTGTGGCACGTTTCCACAGTACTTGCTCTAGCTATTGTCACTCTCACACAGGTGTGGCAGCAATCCATCCACGGTTTATATTTTTTTCTCTGACAGACTTTTCACAGTAGGTTCGTATGACTTTTTCTGTTAGAAATTCCGCTCGTGTGTACAATGCTTTGTACACACGAGTGGAATTTCCGACGGCAAAAGTCAGATGGAAGCTTTTCATCAGATATTCCGTCCGTGTGTATGCCCCATCTGACTTTTTCCCATCGGAAATTCAGACAGAATTAGATAGAATTTTTTTTCCCCATCGAAAAAAAATTGAGAACATGTTCTCTAATCGGAATTTCCGTTCGTCTGGATGACTTAAAAACCATGCATGCTCGGAAACAATTTGACGCATCCTCGGAAGCATAGAACTTAATTTTCTCGGCTCGTCGTAGTGTTTTATGTCACCGCGTTCTTGACGGTCGGATTTTAGTGTGGCCGTGTGTATGCAAGACAGCTTGAGCCGAATTCTGACGGAACTCCGTCGGAAAAGCAGTCAGAGTTTATTCCGACAGGAAAACCGGTCGTGTGTACAAGGCATTACAGGTTTCTTCACACACCAGTCTGTGCTAAAGGCCCATCATGTCTGCACCTATTCACACCACTCTCCTAGCCATTCCCTCTCTCTACAACACAATCTTCTGCATTCAGCACTACACACTCTCTGGACCCCCAATCTCTGATCCTTCGGTCTAATGTGCAGTTATGAATTTTGTATTCCACGGTCTTTGGCAACCTGCACGCTTCCACAAGGCTACCCTTTGTGTTTTATACGATCGCTAAACACTGTCCCCATTGTCCCCTGGCTGCCACTATGGAGAATAACTGACAAACAAATACCAAATACCATGTGACATTTCACAAATATGCATATGTTCGCCATTGCCCTTTCCTACTTAACCGCAGCACTTTCACTCATGCTTTACTCTTGCTAGGAGGTGTGTAATGGCAGATACAAATATCCATGCTGCAATGATAGATGATAGACATAAGGGAATTGCTAGACATAAGGGAAATGGTATGAAATGTTTCTTCCTCAGGAGGGAGAAATGAGGCAAGAACAGTTCATACAGGACTTATTCCCCCAACAAAGTATCAGATCCTTCTTTGCCTTTTCTCTCTACACCCTCTGGACCAAGGCCAGTTCCTATTCTGCATTATTCACTAGAGCAGGGGTCTCCCCAAATTGTGGTCTGGATCAGATGTGGCCCTTTGTCTGCTTTTATCTGGCCCTTGGGGCACTTTTCTCCCACATCATTAACTGGGCACCATTCCTCCCAGTGATGCCAACAACCGGGCACCGTTCCTCCCAGTGACAACAATGGGGCACTATTCCTCCTAGTGACACCTATGATGGGGAACTATTCCTCCACTCTATATCAAATGTAATGTTAATTCCCACTGATGCTAGGAAAAGTTCCACTCCCGCGGGCCACAATCTGACCCCCCTACAGTCTGAAAGACAATAAATTGGCGTGGTTTAAAAAATTTGGAGACCCTTGCCCTAGAGTAGGGGTCTCCAAACTGCAGCATGATGGCCCAATGTGGCCCTTTGCATGCCTTTATCCGTCATTATTTCTTCACCGATATGAGGCACTATGCCTTCAACTGACACCAATAATAGGGCACTATTCCACTGGCACAAAAAGATTGGGGCACTATTCCTCCCAATGCCACCACTGAAGGGAAACTATTCCTTCCACTGCCACCACTGAAGGGAAACCATTCTTTCCACTGACAGCAATGATGGGACACGATTCCTTCCACTGACAGCAATGATGGGGCGCTATTCCCTCCACTGAAACCAATGATGGGGAAACTATTCTTTCCACTGACACTGATGGGGAACTAATTCTCTCACTGACACCTGTTATAGGGAACTATTCCTCCCACTGATACCAATGCTGTAATTTTTCTTTACTCCCACTGACCACCAAACCTATGGCATTGTTTAGATCCACCAACGTCAGGGAATTTTCTACTTCCCCTAGACACAGTCTGGTCCCCACAAAGTTTGAAGGGCAGTAAACTGGCCTTTGTTTTTAAAGTTTGGAGACCCCTGTCCTAGAGGAACAAAATAATCAGCCACCCTTCTATCCTTTCCATCCCTCAGCAACAACCAGTTCTTGCTTTTCCACCTCTGTGTTCGCCAAGCAGCAGTGCAGGCAGCTCCCATGGGGATCCCATACATGGCACATACATGCTCACATTGGTCAAGGCTGATAACATTGCCATACCTGGAATTCAGGTTTAGCAAAGGCGGTTTCCGTTAACGAAGAAGAAAAAAAAAAAAAAAACACACCTCTTTGAAGGAGTGGGGACCACACAGGTTACATACAAAGAAGATTTCCCCATATATTTTTTTTAAAGAGACTGTTCTATATTTGCTTCTTCACTGGCTTAGCAGTGTACTATTATACTGATCAGAATATTTTAAACTCCTGGCACAAAGCTAAACATACAGTTCCAATACATAGATATCCGTTTCGCTGCCAAAAGATTTAAGATCCTTTTAAGCCACTCTTGTGATTTACATTCTTCTGTCACAATGTTCTCCAGAAAGATTACTGCTACTTGTTCAGCTTTAATTGCTTCCTCCATCCTGTTCATTGAAAAGAGGATTATTAGATGCGTACTGATTGTTTAGTCATCAGTAGCAAAATGTAAAGCGGATTCAAGAAAAAAAATGAAATGTCATCTGGTTGGCCTCACAGAAGTGTATTGATAACAAGATTGGCCTACCATTATAAAATCTTTTGCAACAGTGTATTTAGTGGTTTCCCTGGAGTTATGCTTCAAGATGGGCCAAGTAGATAGCACAAATACATTCAGGTTGGGAAAGAAGGGTAACACGAGTGAAGCATTACATGATATGGTTCAGGAACCTGGAACTTACATTATTTTGACATCAGGATATTATCTGGATATTAGCAGAGTCATAATAATGTAGTTAAAAGGACTTTTGACACTTTTCCAACGTATCTGATTTACTGTTTCAGGTTCGTAGCTCAATAGCAATAGGTCAGTATACTAGCATTTCCAGAATCATCAGAAATGGCAGTCCCTATATCCTACTATGAATACTTTGACACTGCACCAGTGAAATGTTGACAAACAGGCAGGAATATAAAAAGATATCTAAACCAAAAGAAAAGAAATCTAATATTGTTGCTTACCAGTTGTAGTAGCTACATTAGATTTAAGAAAATTTTCAGCAAGTACAGAAAATAGCTGCTGACATTTATCAGAAATTCAATGTCTTTGCAAATTTCTGAAAGTACAATGTTATTTTACAATCTTCTGTAATTACCAACGCCTCTGCCCCTATGTAATGAAGATAAAAAGGAAGATGTGGATTGTAGCCTGAACCTGGAAGGAGCAGCCTGGTTGACCACCCTGGCTTCCTCCTTAGGTAAAGAGAAGGAAATAAGCAAATTTCACCCACAGATGAGAAGAGCACCATTTTGTTTTTTGGGTTGAGGTACGTTTTAAAAAGACTGTTAATGTAGTCCAGTGGTGTCCAAACTGCAACCCTTTGCTTGTCTTTAACCAGGTCTTGGCACACAAATCCTCACCGACATCATAAAGGGCACCCTATAAACCCCCCGCCCGGCACAAATTATGGGGCATTATTCCTCCCAGTGACCCCATTCCTCCCACCAACACCTATGATGGGGCCAAATTCCTCCCACTGACACCTATAATGGCACACTGTTACCCCCCTAGCAAAATGATGGGGCACTATGCTTTCCACTGACAACAGCGTTGAATTCTTCTTCCCAGTGACACCAATGACGATAACCATGAGACAAATGGTACCCAAACGATTAGGAACTGTTCCTCCCAGTGATGCCAACAACGGAGCACTAGTTCTCCCACAGATGCCAACTATGGGGATCTATTCCTCTCACTGACAGCAATGATGGGGCAATATTTATCCCACTGACACCAATAAAAGGGTACTTTTCTTTTTACCAACACCATTGCCTGGGCACTATTCTTCCCACCAATGTGGTGTTATTCCTCTCCTGCTAACCACAAGCATTAAGGCCTTTTTACTCACACTGATCACCAGCCCAGGGAATTTTTTCCTCACAAGAACCACTGCCTCCGGAGCAATTTATACTCCTAATGGCCACAGTCTGTCCACCAAATTCTTAAGGACACTACACTGGTCATTTGTTTAAAAAGTTTGGGGATCCCTGATGTAGACGTGTGGCTCCAGCATGTGTTTTTTGGTCAGAAAGCAAAACAGTTGTACAGTATAAAACCAATTAGAAAGCAGGGATAGTTACCGTATATATTCGAGTATAAGCCGACCCGAATATAAGCTGAGGCACCTAATTTTACCACAAAAAGAAATGGGAAAAACTTATTGACTCGAGTATAAGCCTAGGGTGTCCATCTGCATGCCTCACTGTGCCCAATCACACTTGTAGAGGAACAGTGGGGCTACATGTGTGCCAAGTTTGGGGTCCAGGGGACCTACGGCTGGCCGTGATCATGCGCACAAAGTTGAAGATAGACACAGACTCGAGTATAAGCTGAGGGGGGCATTTTCAGCACACAAAAAATGTGCTGAAAAACTGCTTATACTCGAGTATATACCGAGTTTATAAAAAAAAAAAAAAAAAAAAAAAAAACATAAATAAAAAAAAAAAAAACGAACTACAAATCTGTGCACATTTGCCTGTTCGCTTTCAAATCCACTACATACTATACCAGTATAATATATACCGTATATACTTGAGTATAAGCCGAGTTTTTAAGCACAATTTTTTGTGCTGAAAATGCCCCCCTCGGCTAATACTCATGTCACCTTTTTGCGCCTGATCTCTCGGACTTTGGGGAGCCGGTACTGGCCGGCCGTAGATCCCCTGGACCCCAAACTTGGCACACATATATCCTCACTCTTCCTCTACAAGTGTGCAAAGTTTCTTGTCCGGGACACCTACGGCCGGGGAGCACCTATTTTTCAAAACCGGGCACCCCTTCCATAGACTCCCATGTTAAAACGGTAATTTCTCTGGTGACTTTGGGGACCCGGTACCAGCCAGTCGTACGTCCTCTGACTCCCATGTTAAACGTCAGTCTAGTCATGGACACAGTGAGGCATGGACACAGTGAGGCAAAGTGAGGCACACCCTAGGCTTATACTCTAGTCAATACGTTTTCCCAGTTTTTGTGGTAAAATTAGGTGCCTCTGCTTATATTCGGGTCGGCTTATACTCAAGAGTATAATATATATATTTATATTTATTTTACACACACACACACACACACACACACACACACACTAATTATACTATAGTAGTACAGGAGCCAGCAATTAGCACAGAAAGCCATGGTGACTGTTTTTGGGGATGACAAGGGTGTCATTCCCCTTGATTATGTGGAATGTGACCGTGACTAGCAAGTGGTACACCAAGACACTTAAGAACCTGAGACAGCACCAGAATCTGAAAACAATTCACATTCACCATGACAATGTGCGACCACACACACACACACCACATATCTTTGGCAACAAATCAAACGATCGGCAAATTCAACTAGTTAGTGGTCCCCCATCCAGCGTACAGCCCAGATTTTGCTGTATTTGCCTTCCACTTGTTAAATACAGTGAAGGATAGTTTTTGGGAACAATTTGATGACACGGACAAGGTAAAAGTGGCTCTGAAGAAATGGGTACAGCAATGCACACCTGAATTTTTTTTAAAGAGGATTCGAGCGTTGGGTTCAACAATGGCGAAAATGCATCGCTAGTGATGGAGGCTCAAGTTGTATCTTTGCACAGAAAAATAGTTACTCTAACATGTGAAATCTGAACAAACTTATGCAAGTCAAAAAAAATAAGTTATTTTACAAAAACAACCGTCCTTCCTCAAACTTAAATTGTTCCCCAACAAATAGTGCAGTGTCAGCTGCCCCTTTAAATGTGTCCCCACACACTCTAGCACAAACTATAAATTAAAGCAAAGTAGGCACTATGCACTCTATTTACATAATTATTATAATACAGGATTTATATAGCGCCCACAGTTTGCGCAGCACTTTACAGGGCAGACCGTACAGTTACAATACAATTCAATACAATACAGAAGGAATCAGAGGGCCCTGCTCGTTAGAGCTTACAATCTAGAATTTAGATACAATTATTGCATCTCAGATCAGGAAGGTTCCTGGGGGGGATGTCATAAAGACAAAATGGATACATCACTTCCGGTTCCAGCTATGTCAGTTTCTGTTACATAAGTTCCAGCATTTGGAGTGCACGCTGGCTCCAGGTGAGAGCGGATCGGCGGCGCATCCTCCACACACACACACACTGGGTGTGAGTGGCAGTCATATGTGACCTTAATAATTAATAAAATACTGCACTACGAGAATCTATTGGTTAGGTAAGTTCCTAGTTGATGTGGAACCAAGGTGAAAATAAAAATCCCTGGTAATTTAGCATCTCGTCAGTGGAGTGGAATGAAGTGATCCGTCCCTTCCAATAAAACAAAGAGCATAGCGACCTGTTTATATATTCAGGGATCATCGCTGTCTGGTAAGACTCCATTCACACAGGGGCAACTTTGGGAGGCAACTTGGACACGACTTGAGTATGAATCACAGCGCGACCTGGAGCTACTTACAAGGCAACTTCAAGTTGCCTCCAGGGCAGTAGACATTCCAGTGGCCAATCAAACAATCAGCTCTGTGGGAGGGAGAGGTTTGCCTGAGAAATGTATGTTCTCTTCCTGGAAAGTTGCTCCTGTTAAGACAGGGGATCCGACTTCTGAGCGACTTACATTGAAATCAATGGGTACAGGTCGCCTAGCAGTTGCCTAGAAGTCGTATTGAAGTAGTACAGGAACCTTTTTTGAAGTCGGAGCGACTGCAGTAGTGTGCATTAAGACGGCTCCATTCACTTACATTGATTTTCTCATGCAGCGCGACTTGAGGCGACTAGGGGCGACCTGGGGCGATTTGAAGTCGGATCCAAAGTTGCCCCTGTGTGAATGGGCTCTAAGTGAGCACTTGCGGTTGGATTCACTGTGGATCATAAATTTGCAAACAAAAGATTTCCCAGCACACTTACCAACCAGTCTGCAAAACAAGGTCCCTTGATGTGGGCACTATGGCTTACACATGTATTTGCAAATGTGTGCAAACAGAACCCTTTGTTTTTAACGCAAACTGACAGGGCTAATTTGGGTATTTTGCAGGCTGGCAAGTGTTCTTGGAAATATTTTGTTTGCGATGTGCACTGCCCTTCCATGTGTACCTTGCTGCAAAGACTAGTCGTAGGTTGGGGTGGTTGCCATGTTTTTGTAAAGTGGATCATAATTCAGCCCAGTGGTGGAGAAAAGTGTTAGATAAATTGTTCAAGAGAAGCACTGGACACTTTTATACAATTTAGTGCACATATTTTGTGGAGCACAAAAATGTAATCACTTTTAATCATGTTATTTTTTTCACGCAATAATTGTATGTAAATATGTGACATGGAGTGTACAGCGCCTACTTTGCTTCCATTTAGAATAAAATTATGCCCACTATTGCATTACATTTGGTACAGCCTTTGTAATCATATTTACCCAACAAAATAGCTTGCGATAGGTGTCATGAACTGCACGAATGCAAGCATACAATCCCATTGCTATCAATTTTGCTATCCCCCCAACCCTTCCTTCCCTACTTCCCCCCCCCCTCTTTTCTCCTTACTTTTCTTCTTATAACTACTCACTATTGGGTCTTTAATTAGACCTTACAGTTACGGTTAACTCTATTTGTTCACCCTCAGCAGACCATTGTTCACTTGGGCAGTTAGGGGCTAAGCCCGCGCGATCAGAGGAATTGGGCCCCCCCCTCGATAGATGGATGGGGAGCTGACTCTCCCCAACGGGTATATTGCCCGATAGGGCCTGGGATATGATACGAGCTTGGGGCCCTCGACACAGTGGGCCCATATATGGTTTATTGTTGTGCTATTGTATTTTAGCCCACATCGGGGGGTCATATTGGATATTTTAAGCAATGCTATTGGGACTCACCAATGTTATGGACTTATCTATTCATGATTCCCTGGATATGTTAAATACTGTACAATGAAAAGCTGAGATTTTCTTTTTCAAATGTATATGTCAAACTTTAATAAAAACGATTGAACCACAAATAGATTGAACTGTCATAAGCTTTAGGAGTGTGTGCAGAGACGTTGGTGGACTGTTACATAGAGATCTTTAGCAATACAACCCTTATAAAAAAAATTAAGCTATTTAATGCTAAAATTAGGGAAGTATTAGAGTGCAATATCTTGCTTTCTCAGATCTCTGAATTTCAACTGTAGAGTAGTATAGCAGAGATGTCCTTCATGCATGCAAATTGAAGGACATAGCTCAAGAATGTTATATGATGGCAGCATTGCTGAAAGTGCTATCCAGTGTATCTGACTGTGAGCCTTGAATGTCAACAGAGCTTTGGTACAATGCCCTGTTACATGTTAAACTGGGCCACAGGACGACAGCCAAATTCAACAAGTCCAATATCAATAGCAGAGTTTTAAAGCTGAACTCCAGGAAAACAAACAGTTAGCTATATTGATGAAATACAGATAATGGAAAGGTATTATCTACCAAAGGATGCTTTATTTCTGTACATGCAGTTCTGAGATCTGCACAGCTTTGCCACACCACACAGCCAGCCCTGTGTAGCAGCAACATTTTGGTTCCTAGTAGAGGTCGACCGATATGGGTTTTTCTCTGGCCGATGCCGATATTTAGAAATTGTGGCGGCCGATGGCCGATATACGATGCAGATTTTTGCGGCCGATGTTTTAGGCCAATTTTTATTTTTATTTTTTCCTTCAGCTCATAAAATCTAAACAGTAAAATAATAAAGCGTGAAACTGTATGGCTGAAATCGCATTCGCACCAAAATGGTGCAGGACCCTTTTTTTGGTCCGCACTGGAATCATATTGCATGGGTGTTCACACCCACCCAATCTGATTCCTGCACCATTTCATCATTTGCACTGATCTGCAAACCGATCTGGGGGTGTTAACTTTACATTGACACCTGCAGCCGTTCCCAGATCTCAGCGTGAACAACTGTGTGATTCAGGTGTGATGTGGGAACCCGCACTAAATTTACAGGGTTCTCGCATTGCACTAGTGTGAACCGGGCTTAAATCTGACTGCCCATAGAGTAGAGCAGGGCTGTGCCTGTGTTTGCTCTGCAGAAACTGAGCAGACATGGGCCTGTAATCCACCCGCAGTCAGTGGACAGACACCCTACTGAGTAAAGCCCACCCTGTATCTTCTGTTTTGACCCCATTATCTTTGCTCTGTCCCCATGTCCTTCTGCCCCCCCCTTTTTCCCTTGCTCTATGTGCCCAACTATTCCTCATGAGTTCACCTCTCTAGTCTAGGGGGTCCCAATGATGTACATGCAGCAGCTGCATAATCAGAGAACAGACAGTCAAATTGAATAAGGCATCTAATCCATGCCCTACCTTCCACTGAGGATTGTCATCCGTGCCATGCCATTCCAGAACCTGTTCCTGCTGGCCCTGCCCCCTGGTATCACTCAGCTCCTCCCTCTAGTTTTACTCCTCCCGGGCTCCCCCTCATCTCACTCGCCTCTAGTTTAGAAGCGATTGTCTGTGCTTGGACTGAAGGTGGGACTGTGGGAGAGGATTGGTCATAGGGCGGCAGGAGGAAGAAAAGGTGAGGGGTTCAGAAACTAAGGGCCATCATCCAATTTTGCATCTTACTGGGAGAGAGGAGGAGAAGGAGGGGCCGGGGAAGCAGAAAGCAGTTTGTGGGAGGTAGCAGCTGAAATTCACAGCACCTGGGGCTGTGCTGCCTGTCACCATGCACGCCGTGTCAGCTGTGCTGAGCGAGGTAAATATGGGAGCTGTGCTAATCGGCCTAATCAGCCGATGATGATCTCTTAAAAAAGGCTAAATATCGGCAGAGATATCAGCCGGCCGATATATCGGTCGACCTCTAGTTCCTAGTGCTGCTTTTTTAAGGTTCAAAAAATTTGGCAATAGAGGTTGTGTAGCTTACATTAGTCTGAAGAGTGAGCGTGTCAGTGTCTTCGAAAGTGGGGAGACTCCCCCCAGCATTAGAATACACAGATCAGTACTGTAGCCCTGATAAATAGAAAAATGGGATTTTTGTACTCACCGTAAAATCCATTTCTCCGAGTTTGACGGACACAGCGCCTCCTTAATCATGACTATTGGGTTATATCACCTCCGCAGGAGTAGGACTAGGCAGAACAAAAAAACACCTGGCTACGCCCATGGGCTGTCCTCAGTCAGTATATAACCCCCTCCCTGCTCTAGGTATTCAGTTTAGTAGCAAGCAGTAATGGAAGTCTCAAAAACTCCATAGAGGGGTGGGCGCTGTGTCCGTCGAACTCAGAGAAATGGATTTTACGGAGAGTACAAAAATCCCATTTTCTCTTTCGTTCATCGACGGACACAGCACCTCCTTAATCATGACTACTGGGACGTGCAAAAGCAGTGCCAAAGAAAAATGAGGGGTGGGCAAAATAACCCAAGGCTAACCACAAGAGCCCTAACCAGGACACAGGAGCCTTAACCGGGTCACAAGAGCCCCATCTGAAATAAAAATGTATTTATTTATTTATTTAAAGAAAAAAAACACCCCTCAAGAGGGAACCCCCCTGTTAAACAGCGGCCTGCAAAACCTTGCGGCCAAAAGAAGCATCTGTAGATGCCAAAATATCTACTTTATAGAATTTAGTGAAGGTATGCACTGAAGACCAAGTGGCCACCTTGCAAACCTGTGAAATTGACGCCTGATGACGGAAGGCCCAAGAAGTACTGAGCACCCGAGTAGAATTTGAAAAGCTAAGATAAGATTCGAGCCACAGAAAAGGATCAAGGATGAACGCCAATGGACTCACACCAAGAAATGTACGCCTTCCACGTACGGATGGTATATCTTGCTAGAAGTCTACTTCCTCGCCTTTACCATATAGTAGGGATCACTGATCCCGACAGCCCTCCCTCTCTCAGAACCTGGTTCTCAATGGCTAGGCCATTAAAACCAGCCACTGTAAAGCAGGATGGAAGTTCAGCCCTCGGTACAACTGGTCCTCTTTGAGAGGTAGCTTCTGTGACAGAACCCACTGTCACTGTGTGTTTTGGAAGGGACTGTGGGCTGGCCTCTTACCCACAGATTATGGCCCAGAAGAGACAGACTTGGGGACAAGCTGGCATTGAGATAATGTAATTCTATATCCCCTCTCCCCCACCCCACCCCCCCCCCATCTTGTTGCTGTGTTTAACTGTGTTGGTTCATGGCACGTAGACAATGGTCTGGACTCAAGACATTTTTCCGCAGGGGATGTGTATTGAGGGGCAGCCTGCTTACCATAATCCCTTTATGTTTAACTGTAGTCTCTGTTTCAAATGTTCAGTTCCCTCTATGACAAGGCTAAGGGGAGTGTCCCTAACTGTGTGTAAAAGTGTATGTTTTGTATTAAATAAAATGTTTATGCGCTGCATGTTTAACCCTCAAAACCTGTGTGGATTGTCTCGTGATTGAGGGGTTAAGGGCAGGTTATGGCGAATCTGCAGGCTGCGGGTGCGTTTGGAGGACAGGAGATACAGGTCTGGCGGATGTGCCCACCTGGGGTATCTGAGATCCGTCACAGTTTCCAAGGGACGTTTACGGCCACCAGAAGACCTTCGCCCTCGGCCCTTCACAGGCACCGCAGAAGAGGAAGGTGTTGGCCCTGCAGTGGCCCTAGGACGCCTACCAGAGGAACTCACGAGATTGCCACGAGCCTCAGTTACTTTCCGTTGAGCTGAACCTGCTGAAGGGGCCGACGTTTGGGAAGAAAAACTACTAATTTGGTCAGCATTCACTCCAGGGTCAGACCCATGTAGCCCACTTTCCTGGACAGGGCTGGAGGGGACCTTGGGTAGTTCGGACGTCACCCGAACCTTAACAGGAATTATGCCCACACAAGGCCCCCCGAAGTGGACAAATTCTGTCTCCCACAAGGTTCAACCCGCGGACCGCCTTGACGCTCACAAAGGAGTTCCACGAATCTGGAAACCAGCGAAGATGTCCCCCCACCCCAGCAATGGGTGAGGGCAGACGTTCATGCTGAAAGAGACTTCTCAGTGGATCAGGAGAAGCCTGCTCTAGGCTTACCAGGCCAAGATTGCTTGGCACTTCCCGGGGAGATCCGTTTACTCTATCTGTAGTCCCGGGAGCCCGGAAGAATTTCTTATGGGCTGAGAAGGAAGGCCCCCTGTCTGCGACAAGGCTCCTTCCCTTTCCTAGATTGATGCAGGAAGGTACTCTTTCCCCCTGTGACACCCTTAATGATGTCATCTAGGGTGGCCCCAAACAGGCGGTCGCCTTGAAAGGGCAGATCAATGAGCGCTATTTTAGAGGCTTGGTCTGCCGACCAATTCTTAATCCACAGCACACGTCTAATTACCACCGCTGAAACCGAAAGTTTGGACAGCACAGGAGCTGTATCCAAGGCTGCATCACAAATATACTGCAGCCCATGGACCAACTGGTCCACTAAATCAACATAAGCAGCGGGAACCTGGCGTAAAAGCTTGGCCTATTCAGTTAGGGTCTGTGACACCAGGGCCGAGGCCAAGACTGGACACAATTCCGACCCAGCCATACTATGGCTGGGTCGGAATTGTGTCCAGTCTTGGCCACAGCCTCCGCTTTCCTGTCAGCCGGGTCCCTTAAAGGACGGGGATTACTCTACTGGAATCATGGTTTCTTTATTCAACCTAGAAACAGGAGGGTCCACCACTGGTGGGGTAGTCCACTTTTTTCAAAGTGATTCTTCAAAGGGGTAGCGTACTGAAAAATGCTTGGGGACCACAAAGGGTGACTTTGGTTGGTTTGGTTCGGTCCCATTCCTTATAGGTAAACTTATCAAAATAAGGCAGATAATGAAAACACTTTTGGTGTGCGAAGTGACTTATGTGTACCAAAGGACACAGCCACATCTGTGGCCCCGTCAGCCGCATCTTCCATCTTTAGAGTCTCCCGCACCACAGTAACAAGTGCGTCCACCAGCGCTCTTTCATTCGCTGCTGAGACCGCGGAGGACTCATCCTCACTATCGGACGGGTCAGGGGGCAAGATACTAAACCCCCCTGGACGGGCCATGTCTCTGGTGGCATCAGGCTCAGAATCAGACGAGACAGACTGAGCAGGGGAAGGCGGAGGACGCTTCCCCTTGGGTCTTTGCCCACACGCTACTTCCACCCGGGATATAAATACCTCAAGGACCGCCGTCAGCGCAACCATGGGAAGCTGGGGTTCTGAGGGACCTGCTCCCTCCATGGGGGGGATCAGAGGGTGAGATCTGACCCTGAAACTCCATAGAGAAGACCACAGGAAAATGGCCGCCGTGACATCGGCTACACAAACATGGCCGGAGATCAGCCAGACCACAGGAAAATGGCCACCGTGATGTCATCAGACCACCCAAACATGGCCCCTGGCCGTTTGACATGCTGAAGCATGCTGCCAGGATCCTCTCTGTGCCTTCAACAGCGCTGCACCCTCTGCAAGGAGACCCCCTTCCCAAAAGGTACTGTACTCCCTGGGTGATTATGTGGACACCGCTGTGCACTCTGCACCACTGCCAAACTGCACATTACCCTTATACTGCGCACACACAGCAGGGCATGTGCACTTGAACTCCACCCCCATACCACCAGGGCAGGCCACACACCACCTAGAAGGGGAATGGCAGGGGCAGGGTTGCCAACTTTCAGTAAATATACAGTTTGTAAAATCTGTACTTTTTGCATCTGTCCTTGAATGTCCATTGCGGACATGTAGGCTGCATGTCCGTAACTGACATTCATGGACAGATGAAACAATTATGAATTTTACAAACTGTTTGTAAATTTACTGAAAGTTGGCAACCCTGGGCGGGGGAGACCCCCAGGGGTCTCTGCCGCCTGCCCTGGGACTCTCCCACCAAACCGTGGGGGGAGGGGGAAGCCCAGCTTAACCAACGGACTTTAGGATGGGAGGAGGGATCCTGCGGGCAGGTCCGACCATACCTGGAGGGTACCTGCGTCCATTCCAAACCGCAGAAAGGGGGGACTGTACTTACCGATCCATGGTGCAGGTGACCCTCCAAACAGAACTCCTCGCCACCGAAGTGGGGGGGCTGTCGGCCATGGGACCGCTGTGACTCGGACCAGAGCCCATTCATATGTGACCCTGCGAGAGGTTCAACTCGTGGGCCAGCCTCTGTCCATTGAGGCTATGTCGCGGCCGACCTAGCGTGTAGCTCCATCTGCACACACTCGCTGGCTGGACTGGGGAGACCACTGGATCTAGATATCCAGCCCATCGCCCAGCCTGGCAGTTGATTGTTTCTTCCATGCATTTTCTCCTGGAAGATCTGCAAGCAAAACAAAAAAAAAAAAAATTTGCTAGGACCAAAAGATCCCAGCAAGGAGCTAGGTCCTTACTCCTGACTAGACAGAAAAAAAAACTGAATACCTAGAGCAGGGAGGGGGTTATATACTAACTGAGGACAGCCCATGGGCGTAGCCAGGTGTTTTTTTGTTCTGCCTAGTCCTACTCCTGCGGAGGCAATATAACCCAGTAGTCATGATTTGGGAGGCGCTGTGTCCGTCGATGAACGAAAGAGAAATATACCTACAGGGTGGTTGAACAGAAGTCGATCAGTATATTAAATTCTGATCAAACCAGTGGCCACACATGGATTGAAATTTGTCCAGTCCCTGCTAAACCAACCGAATTTCCATTGTAGAATAAAATTATCCTGTTCAGCGCTTCAGCATGAAAATTCATTCCATATGCTCTTCAATTGAGCTACACTTAGTGTTAAAAAAAACATTTATTGTTCTTGGCTCAAAAAATTGCATTGTTCCTGCACAATACCACAGTAACTACAGCAAAACTATGGGCATTTATACATTTACATAATCATAACAAGGAGTGAATGAATTTTAAAACAAGTCGTTACTTACCTGTGTAGCTGCAGGCACTGAAGAGCAATTCATCCTCCAATTTCAATGCATAAGCACTGGGGATGCTCAAGCTGGACCTCTCAACAGCTCAACTCATCCTGCTTCACCATGCTGAATCACCTGCTCTATTTACACATTAGAAATTAAAAGGCTGCTACAACTTGAATAATTTCAGCACTTCTACTGTAAACAGAGGATACATTTCTCCACAGTGGCTGCAGCTATGGCAGTTAGTGAGGGTTCATTTACTTTCTAATACAGTTCTAACTATACAAGCACCACAACCGCTTTTGCTTAGTTTCAGAAATGATCTTTATAAAAAATCATATGAGGTTAAGTTATATCATGTAACCATGCATTCTCTTCTTCCCGATTTACCAAAACTGGAGATTGCAAAATCCGGTGCAGCTCTGCATAGAAACCAATCGCCTTCCATTTTTGTTTGTCAAAGCTTAATTGAACAAGCTGAAGTTAGAAGCGGATTGGCTACCATGCACAGCTGCATCAGATTTTGCACTCTCCAGTTTTAGTAAACCGCCCCCACAGTGTGCCTGTATTCCATAGTCTGTTCAGCCTGAAGCCTAGTACACACGATCAGAACATTGGTCGAAAAATATCACATTCAAAGCGATTGTACGATAAGCTGATCTTTAGTACACATCTTTCGAGAGCCGATCAGGACAGTTCATCCAAAATGATCCAAAAGGAACAAACAAAAAAAAATTCACTATTAATCCGAAAAAAATTGTAACAGCAACTTCACGCATGCTCAGAAACTAAAGAAAACTTTACAATACAACACATTACATCATTTCGGAAGTTGCATTTTTTCATACGAGTATTTTCTTACGTTTAGTAAGCTCTTAATTTTTAATATGAGACTAGGATGCAAATGATAGAGACTATGATTTGTAAAATATACATTTGTGAACACACACGGGGAAAAAAATATTTATTTAGGGTAACATGCACTAACTTTTAAACTTTTTAAAACACTTAAACACATGGTGACAGCTGACTATTTGTGTGAGAAGGATAAAAACTGTGAAGTCAACAGACCCTAGTGACAGCAGCTGCACAGACAAAACCACTGCTCTCAATAGGACTTCTGTGCTCGTACACAGATCAAAACGCAACCAGTGTGTGGGTAAACACATGACGCACCCTGTGCAAATGAGGCCCAACTCTGCTGGCACATAGATTGTTGTTCTGCAAGCTGGTAAAGGGTAGGGTGAGGATGAGAGTGCAATCATCACAAGGACGACACATGAAATTAGGATATCCACAGTACAGACATGTAGCTCTATAGAAGTCACATACCCATATCTGGACTGCTTTTGGTGGCTTCACAAGGTGGAAGGTTTGTGCTACCGAGCTGCTTCCAGAAAGAGAATGTAGGTGGTGTTTTTTCCACAACACTGCAATAGCCTTTCTAATGTGGAAGTAGAGTAACCAAATGAGCGTTCTTTTCTAACATTGTTGGGGCTAGATCAAGCAC
Source organism: Rana muscosa (assembly GCA_029206835.1). Lineage (NCBI taxonomy): Eukaryota > Metazoa > Chordata > Amphibia > Anura > Ranidae > Rana > Rana muscosa. The sequence goes on along the minus strand of CM055116.1, from coordinate 459,739,028 downwards.
TAGTCCAAGTAGGTGGGTTTAAAGGAGATATACAAGGGGAGTCTTTTTAGCAATTCCATAAAGTACTGTACAACCTCTGGTCAATATGTAGTGATCATGTGGTAGGTCCGTTCGACAAAAAGTCCAGCACAGCCAAAAGTAAGAGATGGTGCTGGTAGCCACAATTTACCAATCTAAGGGACTGAGCTGCAAATATTCAATGGCAAGAGTCTATAACAGTGTGACCAACATGTCTGCAAGGCTCATCACGGAAATCTGTGCTCTTCCCAGGATGGCCAGTTTTGGCACGTAAACTAAATAAAATTGTGCAAAACCCCTGAGCTGCTCAGCTATTTCTTATTTTGTCTAAGCAGCTTTCCCGCACATGTAAAGAAAGTCAACTGTTTGCAGCGCTACCAAACAAGAAAATATCACTAAATAAATACAATTATCCTGCATATAAAAGAAGCATTCTATTAATAATGGCATTGGTCATTAAAAATGGGTTCTCAAATGTCTATACACTAATGTGTTCCTTCTTCCATTTCACAAGTATAAAAAAATAAAATTGTCCCACGTGCCGAAAAGTCCTTCCGCTCTGCGATATTCAGATCATACAAGCTTCCATTTAATAAACCGCTGATTACTCCATCTGTCACCCTGTGGTCACTCTCCATCCATGTAATGTTCTCAACTTAATACAAAGACACATTATAATATATACACACACGCGCACACACACACAATATTTATATATGTGTGTGTATGTGTATATACATACACACACACACACATACACATACATACATACATACATAAATAAATATACACATACACACACACAGCGGGGCTTTGAAATCTAAGGGAATGTTTGAGTGGTAGTTGTGCTCAAACACACTATTTGATAGGGTTCTGTAAAACCCATTTTGAGCTACAGGTGGGATACTGGTGTGTAGTTGCCCGTGGCCTGTTGGTGGCGCTGCCATCGGAGGCCAGTGTTGAACCGCTGGTACAGTGCTGTGCCTTGGATGTCCCCTTTCGGCGGTAGTATGGTGGGCGTGTCGGCCTGCTGTGCATCCCTGGAGGGGATATAAAAGGGGCAGACCTTGTCTGTGAGGTGTGAGTTCCCGGGAGTCCGACCCCGGGAGCGTGTGATTCCGTTCGTGGCCACCCCAGGCACCTTTAGCCCTGGGGCTGCGACTGGAGGCTTCGGGTCCAGCGCCTTTGGCTGGAGCCACGGAGGGAGAAGGAATCCCAGGGTGCTGCCTTGCGAGGAGGCCCGCATCTAGATGAGGAGGCCGGGGGAGGACCGCTCCGAAGGACTGGTGAGAGATCACAGTGAAGGAAGGGGCCCGGTAACTCTCTGGAGGGATGCCAATTTCCCATTAGAGGCCTAAAGCTAGAACCAACATTCACCAGGTCTGTGGCAGAGACTGTGCGTGTACTCTGATTTGAGCATCATGCCGGCTGCTAGGATCCACTCCATTGGGAGACTATCCGGATGAGCCGAGTCTACCTGAAGATATGGGTAGTGAATAAGAATTTGTTTGTGCCTGGACCTACTCCCACACCTTTTGCTGTCCTGCTCTACCTCCAACCTTCTCCTGTCTAATTATGGTGTATAAGAGAGAAATAAACTGTAGGTTGGAGTTGCAATCGATATGGACTTTGAAGTTATTGGGGAATAGAGACTTGTCTGTCGCAGTGAAGACGGGAGCCATTCTCTGGGGGAACCTGATCACAGAGACCCGGGTACATTACACCGCTCAACCTCTTCACACAAGAGGGTACGGGCATGTGGCATAGGTGTGCCCCTTTCTCCCATGGATGAGCCAAAGGGAGAAGGGGTGGTGAGTGCTACATACATATATACACACACACACACACACACACACTATATTATAGGACAGAACTCTTTTTTTCAAAAGCTGGAATCTCGGCTGGTTCAGCAGGGACCAGTCGAGATTGGAACCATGTATGAGCAGGCTGAATTGACCAATCAACTTGGGTACAACCAGCCTGTAAGATTTTACATGCAATTATTGCTAGTGGCTAACAGTAATCAATGTGTTCTCCCAGCGGGGACGGCTCCCCCCCCCCCACCCTGGGGAAACACAATGGCTCCACAGGAGGGACTCCCCTGTCAGCACTGTCAAACCCGTGATTGCAGGAAAGAGAATCGCTCCATCTGTGGTCAGCTTTAGGGGTGAAATCCTACCATCTACTGCAACTCAAAAGAAAGACAGACCAAAAACACACACACACACACACACACACACACACACACACACACACACACACACACGATAAATTTGTCTTGTATGTTTTGCTTTGAGTGGCAGTACCTGAAAAGGAAATAGAGAAGGAAAAGCAAATTTTGCCAAGAATCTAACATGTCATTGTATTAAGGCGAGAGAGACCACAGGGTAAAGGATGGAGTGATCTGCGGTGAATTACATGGAAGCTAGTATGATCTGGATATCACAGCAAGTGGGAATTTTTTTAATTTATTTTTTAACACTTTAAATAGTTGTGAAATAGAAGAAGAAGGAATACATTGATGTATAGACATTTGCGAACATATTTTTATTCACAAAATCCATATAAGGATTAGAGCTGCATGATTCTGGCTAAAATAAGAATCACGTTTTTTTTTTTGCTTAGAATAAAGATCACGATTATCTCACGATTCTCACGGTGTAACTTTGCGGTTTATTTTTTTATTCATTAAAGTTGATTTTTTTCCCCCAAAAAATTGCATTTGAAAAGCCGCTGCGCAAATACAGTGTGACATAAAATATTGCAACAACCACCATTTTATTCTCTAGGGACTCTGCTAAAAAATTATATATATATATATATATATATATATATATATATATTTATTTATTATATATATCACGTTTGGATGTTCCAAGTAATTTTCTAGCAGAAATAATGATTTTTTTATTTGTAGGCAACAAATGTCAGAAAAGGTTTGGTCTTTAAATGGTTAAACTTCCTTCATCTACACCGGAGTTCTTTCCTTTGATAAAAGAACAAAAAATAGGATTTTTATAACAGCTTACCTGTAAAATCCTTTTCTTGGAGTACATCACGGGACACAGAGCGACAGTCATTACTAATGGGTTATATAGATACCGTCAGGTGCTGGCACTGGCAACTTCCAAAACCGGAAGTACCCTCCCCTATATAAGCCCCTCCCATCCGGGAGCACCTCAGTTTTGTAGCAAAGCAATAAGTGTCCCCAAAGAGGGGCGGGAGCTCTGTGTCCCGTGATGTACTCCAAGAAAAGGATTTTACAGGTAAGCTGTTATAAAAATCCTATTTTCTTTCTCGTACATCACGGGACACAGAGCGACATAGTCATTACTAATGGGATGTCCTAAAGCAATGCCAAATGAGGGGGGGGGATACACCATATATAAGCTGAGCGCTATCAGACATGAGGATCTTTTGCGGCCTGCAACACACTGCGCCCAAAGGCGACATCCTCCTGACTTCTAACGTCCACCTGGTAGAACCTAGTAAACGTGTGTACTGAAGACCATGTTGCGGCCTTACAGATTTGAGCCAGGGAGGCCTGGTGATGCACTGCCCATGAAGTTCCAACTGCTCTCGTGGAGTGCGCTCTAACTTTGAACGGAGGCGGTCTCCTTCTCAAGCCATAGGCTTGTATTATGACCTGTCGAATCCACTTGGCTAAAGTAGATTTTGACGCTGCCTGACCCTTTCTGGGGCCTTCCGGCAGAATAAACAAAGTATCCGTTCTGCGAATCTGAGCAGTGGCTTTTAGATAAGCTTTAACTGCTCTTACTACATCCAAAGAATGCAATAACTTTTCCTCTACCGAAGTAGGTTTGGGGAAAAAAGAAGGAAGAACCACATCTTGGTTCAAATGAAACCTCGATACCACCTTAGGAAGAAAGGCTGGATGAGGACGTAACACTACTCTGTCCTTATGGATAACCAGATATGGCTCCTTACAGGACATAGCTGCTAATTCCGATACTCTTTTAGCCGAACAAATGGCTACTAGAAAAATCAATTTCCTGGTGAGAAGCACCAAGGAAATATGCTGTAATGGTTCAAATGGTTGTTTCTGTAGAACCGACAGAACCAAGTTTAGATCCCATGGACATATGGGAATATTAACCGGAGGACTAATACGCATCACTCCTTGTATAAAGGCTTTGACTAGTGAATGCGAAGCCAAGGGCCTTTGAAAAAATATTGACAAGGCCGAAATCTGACCCTTGATAGTACTCAAGGCAAGCTTCCTATCTACAGCCCATTGTAGGAAGTCCAGAATCCTACCTATTACGTATTTACGTGGATGCCATTTCTTGGCCTCACACCAGGCGATGTACGCCTTCCAGATTCTATAGTAGATCTGCCTGGATACCGGCTTCCTGGCATTGATCATGGTAGATACCACAGCATTAGAGAGCCCTCTCTTTTTTAGAATGTGGGCTTCAATAGCCAGGCCGTCAAACCTAGGGCTGGTAAGGAAGGGTGGTATATCGGTCCTTGCGAAAGCAGGTCCGGACGATGTGGGAGGGTCCAAGGACTCCCCACAGACATTTTTACAATCTCCGCGTACCATGCTCTTCGGGGCCACGCTGGAGCCACCAGAATCACTGGTTTCTTTTCTACCCTGATTCTGCGGAGTAATCGAGGTAACAATTGTGGCGGTGGGAATGCATATATCAGCTTGAACTGATCCCAAAGAAACACTAGGGCATCCGAGCCGCACGCTAGGGGATCCCTTGTCCAAGAGACAAACCTGTCCACTTTTGTGTTGAATCTGGATGCTAGCAGATCTACATCCGGTGTTCCCCACCGCTGACATAGTGTCCGGAAAACCTCGGGATGAAGGGACCATTCCCCTGGGCATAATTGTTGGCGACTTAGAAAGTCCGCCTTCCAATTCTCCACTCCTGGAATGAATACCGCAGATATGGCTGGGACATATCTTTCTGCCCATCTCAGGATGTAATTTATTTCCCTTTGGGCTGCACGACTCCTGGTGCCCCCCTGACGATTGATATATGCCACTGCTGTGGCATTGTCTGATTGAACTCTGACAGGGGACCCTTGGAGTTTGGATGTCCATGCTACTAGGGCATACCGGGCTGCTCGTATCTCTAAGAGATTGATGGGCAGGGCCTTTTCTGCTTCTGACCACTTGCCCTGGAGAGACCATTGCTCCAGTACTGCTCCCCAGCCTATAAGGCTGGCATCTGTAGTGACCACCTTCCAGGAAATCGGACTGAAGGATTTCCCTCTTTCCAGATTCTGGGGAACCAACCACCAGCGGAGGCTCTTGCGAACGGAAGGGGACAAGGACATTGGTAAGTCCAGAGCCTGAACTTTTTTGTTCCAGGCTGACAGTATGGCCCTTTGCAATTTCCTTGAATGGAATTGACCGTAGGGTACTGCTTCGAATGATGCCACCATTTTTCCCAGCAGCCTCATGCACAGGCGTATGGATGGCTGTCTTTTTGAACCCACTAAGTGGATCAAATCTCTCAAAGACGACCCCTTTTCTTGAGGCAAGAAAATTTTTCTCTGGTCTGAATCCAGCCTTAGCCCCAAGTATTCCAGACTTTTGACTGGTTTTAGGGCTGACTTGTCTCGGTTGATAATCCAACCGTGATATTCCAGATACTCGATTGTCTCGTGAACAACCACTTCTAGTTTTTCCACTGAGTGGTCTATCAGCAACAAGTCGTCTAGATATGCCATTATCGTTACACCTCGTGTTCTTAGATTGGCCAATAATGGGGCCAGAATTTTTGTGAACACTCTTGGTGCTGTGGCCAGACCGAAGGGTAAGGCTCTGAACTGAAAATGGCGCCCTTCTACCGCAAAGCGTAGAAATTTTTGGTGGGCTGGAAAGATGGGAATGTGCAAATAAGCATCTTTGATGTCGATCGAGGCTAACCATTCCTCCCCTTGTAGGGCAGTGGCTACCGATCGGATCGACTCCATCCGGAAAGTCCTGATATGTAGGAATTTGTTTAGCCCTTTTAGATTTAATATGGGCCTCACGTCCCCGTTTGGCTTCGGAACTGTAAAGAGGTTTGAGTAAAACCCGAACCCCCATTCTTCCAGGGGAACCTCTATAATTACTGCTTGGAGCAATAATTGTTCCAGTGCCAACAGGAGGGATCCTCTCTTCTGGGGATCCCTTGGCACGTTTGACCTTATAAAGCGGGAAGGAGGGGAGTTTTTTAACTCCAATTTGTATCCCAGATTTACTGCGGAGAGCACCCATCTGTCTCGGATCGTGTCCCGCCAGGTTTCTGTGAACAACTGAAGTCTTCCCCCCACCCGATTGGGTGGGGGCAACCCTTCATGCATTTGACTTTGGGGGAGGTTTTGTACCTCTCCTGCTCCAGGGCTTCTTGTTACCCTGCAACTGTCCCTGATTTTTACCTCCGGGATTTGACCGAGGAGGCCGTCGGAACTGTTTCACAGCCGATGTCCTAGGGACTGGAGAAGCCGGCCTCTTAAAAGAGGGACCTCTAACTCTATTTTTAACCGGCAAAAGTGTACTTTTACCGCTGGAAATTCTCTGGATATACTTGTCCAGGTCTTCCCCGAATAAGCGCTCACCATGAAATGGGAAGCTGACCAGCAATTTTTTACAGGGAGCTTCAGCAGACCAGTTTTTGAGCCATAGAAGCCTGCGCATATGTACTACAGACAGCGTAAGGCGGGAGGCCTGATGGATTGAATCCTTTATGGCGTCCACCGCAAAGCATAAGGCTCTAGGTAGATCAGCTAGGGCAAGAGCCTGCTGATCTGGCAAGTCCCTTAAGACCTGTTTCAACTGATCCTTCACTGCTTGGCAGACCCCAATAGCTGCCACTGCTGGTTGTGTCACCAATCCTGCTGTAGAAAAAGCAGATTTTAATAAGGACTCCAATTTTTTATCTATTGGGTCCTTGAACATTTGGACATTATCCACCGGACATGTCAGTGATTTATTCACACAAGAGATGGCTGCGTCCACTGTAGGGACCTTCCATTTTCTGATGAACTTATCCTCCATGGGATAGACCACCGGAAATCTCTTAGGGGGAGTAAATATTTTGTCAGGATGCTCCCAATCCTGGTAAATGAGCCCTTCCAGTAAAGGATGGATCGGAAAGGAACAAACAGTCTGGGGGGCTTTTAGCGACCCCAACGAGGAGACAGAAGTGGATGATGGCTCCGCAAGTGGCATTTTAAATGCTGATCGGACCATATTAGTCAGGGACTGAACCCATAACCTTTCAGCATGTGATGCTGAGAATGGCTCTTCCACTGTTGATTCCTCTACAACCGAATCGACCTCATCCTGATCCCCTTCAGGTAGGTCGATCCCTGTATGGGACTGTTGCTCTGTTAACAGGCACTCTGAGGGAGGAGACGGAGATCGGGCGCTTTTCTCCTGTGACAGGGAAGCCGCGATCAATGCTGACAATCTCTCTTCCAGACCTCCCAGAGCTGAGGAAAAAACCTCCTCTGTTACATACACAGGAGCAGGTGAACTGAGGACAGCCACAGTACCAGGTACTCCTGAGGGTGCTCTACGGTCACTAACCTCTGATTCTTCAGGGGAGACTGGTGCAGCCAAAGCATGCCCAAGATCCTCAGAGCCTGATGGAGACCCCCTATTTCTCCTGGAATTTCTAGTCCCAGAGTTTTTAGACGGCATATTCCTAAGCCACAAAGCTGAGGTATTCCAGCCGAAATACACCAGTTACTGACAATAGTCTAGCATAAATGCTGCTATAAGAAACAGTTGGTGTCTACTAATGTGCCTTTCTAGGGGATGCCTGTATCAACCGCTTGCTGTATGCCCTTTTTTAAATGTTGCCAGCTCTGTCTCTGTACTTCATAGCCAGCTCACCACACAAAATTGTGATTTTTAACATGCTGGGACGCCCGCACATGCGCAGAAGCGCTGCGGCGCGCACAGAGCGTCATCCCCCAGGCTCCGCCCCCTTTCCCGGCTCACCTCTATATATAGAGGCGCGTGCACGCGCACGCGCGCGGCCACGTGCGCCTTTGGCGCTAATTTCGAAAAATGGAAACTAGGGACAAGAGCCAGGGCCCCTTTGCCGCAGGCCGGGGGATGGACGAGCATTGCAACATGGCAGAGGAAGCAGTTTCCCATAAGAGAACTCACCATCTGCCTGGACTTGCTCTGCTGAGAAGAAACTAGTCCACATGACAAGAAAACATTCCACAGCGGCCTCTAGTGGACAAACACAGGTACCGCAGTCTAATATATTAAATATATAAAACAATTTTTTTTTTTTTTTCTTGACCACCATTAAAAATTATTACATTTTTTTAGTAGTTACAGGCATGCACAGAATTTTGCGGGAATACCATTAGGTAACAGACAGAAAGACAAATTAGGCTTGGGGGTCCCCCAATAGAACCAAGTTCCTGGGGGCCCCCACTTACCTGTTCCCCGCCGCAGGACTTTGTTTGGTCCACAAAAGCCCAAACTTCACCTATCACGGCAGGCATTGTAATCAAACCTTCAGGGACCGGGTTCCCAAGGATTCCACTCCCCTGGACCTGTATAGCACCCTGCACAGAAAACATCTTGGTCGTGGGTATGACCAGAGCTCTGGATCCCAGGGTCCAGCTCTCCTAAGAGAAGCATTACAGGCAAAACCTTGCTCTTCTCTGCAAGGCCCGGGTACCGACCGTTTAGCTATGAAGCTTTTTTGGTCGAATCCGGAATAGCTTACTGAGGCCCATAAAAGAACCTGTACGCAAGCTCAGTGAAAAAACACATGTTTCTTCTTGGCCAACACCTTAGACACTGGCAAAAAACTGAGGTGCTCCCGGATGGGAGGGGCTTATATAGGGGAGGGTACTTCCGGTTTTGGAAGTTGCCAGTGCCAGCACCTGATGGTATCTATATAACCCATTAGTAATGACTATGTCGCTCTGTGTCCCGTGATGTACGAGAAAGAAAGATACTTTGTTTCCACTTATTCTCATGTTGTAATAAAATTTGGCAGGCTGCCTGGATTTAGTTTTTTCAGCTGTGAGAACTCTCTGCACTTGTTAGAAAGATCGTGACATGCTGTTTTGAAGATCGGGAAGGGAAAAAGATCGCGATTTTGATTCTTCACGATTAATCATGCAGCTCTAAGAAGGATCAGAGAAAGCTTTAATGCCCATTGTCCCAAACTGCCAGATCCCTGCAAATATACTGAGACCAACGCTAGAGAAGGAACATGGCTATTTAAAAACAATTTCAAGATTTGGTGGACTGGAATTACATCTTGTGATATTGGGGTGTTTTAGCTCAAGTGGATAGATGCATTTTTATGCAGTGAGTCCATATCAGACAGGCATTCTAGTTAAGGGCCTGGTAGCCCACATTTATTTAAACAGAAAAACAAAGGATTCCCACGCAGGGGTTTAACTTCATTTGGCAGTCCAAAAAAAAGGAAAACATACCAAGCCACCTGGCTCTCTTGTTAAGCAGTTCCTATGCTTGCTTTAAGTACCGGTACCTTAAACCGCCAGATCTTCCAGTCTCACAGTCTTGGATGCACACTGCTTTGGGCTTCTTAAACGCACACAGCTTGAAGTCCCTTAATGCACACAGCTTCTGGCTCCTTGGACGCACACAGCTTTAACGCCCTTTAATGCACACAGCGTTTATCCTCACACAGAGACACTCACTAGCGGCCACTGCAGTTAGCAAGCTGCTCACTCTCCCCCATCCTCCACTCTCTGCTCACCAGCCCCTCATTATATTGGTTGTGTGCACCTGAGCACACACCATGCTGGCTGTCCACAAGACCCGGACACAGGGTTGGAGATCCCATCCCACCCAAGACTCTGAAGGAACTCCAAGCCACAGAACCCCATGCAGAAATAGCAAAATCTGAGAAAACTGCCAGAGCAGTTTTCTCTGTTTTTAAATTTACGCTCTGTAGCTCTGCACTCAGGCGATATGCAGCCTCTGTGTCCACTTTATCTTCACTTTCATTTGGACAGAGCCTCGCTCTGCCACAATCTCTAGACACATTCATTTGCAAACGTGATAATCACATGCACTATCACATCCTTTTGACTGAGGACTTTGTAACCTACCAATGAACTTAGTCATACTTGTCCCCGATCTGATACGATTGGCTGTTCAGGATGACTAGCAAACCAGAATCCCTGAACTCAAGAGCTGTCTACAGACATTCTAGAGTCCACTGTTGTGATACTGCAGTTTACTTATCTAATCAATAAAAATGTAAATATTGCACAATATACATCAGTACTTTACCTATGTTACCTTTGACTGAGCATTGACCTTCCCTTTATTATTGGGAAAGGGAATGCATCCACATTACATATAGTCATTTACTTTTATGTGCGTGGTGGGTAACTCTAAAGCTGCCCATAGATGGATCAAAATTTGGCCTGTTCAGCAAGGACCAGATGAATTTTAAACCATCTGTAGCGGGGGTTTCCTTTAAGGCCTCAGACTACTGTACCCATAACCCCACTGGACACCCAGTGTGCATTGCCCCGTGCAAAGAGTGCTGGGGTGGACTTTATAAGTAAAAGGCGGAGCCGGTTTCAGTCTCTTTGGACACCGCCCACCCAGCAAGAGGAACTCCTTTCCTAAGCCTTGGCCTTTCTCCAAAGAGCCTTCCGCTCTCACCGATTAACCTGAGGGACGTCTCTCGATACTGTAGCTGCACCGTTACCCGGAGGACCGAAGACTTGGATGTCGAGAGACCTGTGTACCAAAACACAGCAGCGGGAGATACTGACACGGACTGGTCCGGTTGGGTGAGAGAGCACTTGCTCAGGGAACTATATAGGACCTTTAGGCCCAATAACTGTTATCCAGAGTTATCAATAGTGTTGCGCTGCGCACCGGAGGGAAAGTGCATCACAGCACCTTTAGAGATTTCCTTTATTTACCAAGTTATCAAAACCCCTTTATCCTGTGGATTACAGTATTTCTTCAACAAGTGCACCATCGTTTTTTTTTTGCTAGCGAAGATTTTCCCCTACAGAACTTCCGCACAGTACAGTCAGGCCTGACTTGGCGTAGACATTGCTGGGCGCCATTTTTTGCCCACGAGGGAGAATAGCTGCAGCGGGGACCGTTAGATTTATGCACCATACTGTATATCTGTCTGTTTATTGAGATACTTTTCTATTGCAGGGCTCTGCACATGATATGCACATTGTTAATTTTATGCTTACCCAACAATTTGAGTAAAAGTACAAAGGTTAAGTATACTGGTGTTGTGTCATTTACTTTGCAGAAGAGACGGGTAAAGATAGCTATACTCTACTGCTGTGTGTGTTCTATTATAGGATTGGGTCTCTGAGTTGCAGGCCACACCATTCTATCATCCCCTACTAACTGTGCCAAGGGAGGTTAGAGCCGATTGCCGGGGGTTGACAGGGTGCATTACTTCCATTCGTGCGTCATGCCGTGATCGGCTCGTGGTTATACATTAGACAACCAAGCCTCACTATGAACATGGCTGGATGTCGTCACTTCCGCCCGCAGTATGCGTTCCAACTATGCCTGTAAACCCTGCAACGAGGCAAACCAAGCCTCGCTGTGAGACTGCAATCACAGTGATAGGCGGGGACCTAAAAAGTAAACAAACCTCTCTTTGACATAGAGGGTAATTACGGGCCGGGCCTCGCACTGACCCAGCAGACTAAAAAATCTCACTAGTAGCACTAAGGCTCGTTTCACACTGAGGAGTTTTTCCAGGCGTTTTGTGCTAAAAATTGCGCCTAAAATACACCTGAAAAACTCCTGCCCCTGCAGTCTCAATGTGAAAGCCAGAGTGCTTTCACACTGAGGCGATGCTCTGGCAGGACGAGAAAAAAAAAGTCCTGCAAGCAGCATCTTTGGAGCGGTGTGTATATCGCTCCTTTACCGCTGCTGCCCATTGAAATCAATGGGACAGCACGGCAATACCGCCCGCAAAGCACCTCTGCAGAGGCGCTTTGCGGTGGTTTTTAACCCCTTCTCGGCCGCTAGCGGGGGTTAAGACCGCACCGCTAGCGGCTGAATAGCACCGCAAAAATGACGGTATAGCTATACCGCCAGCGCACCTCCCGCCCCAGTGTGAAAGCGGCCTAAATGTTAATAATCATAATACGCACCCTTTTGTTAGAGTAAGTTCTATTATGTTATGCTGTGATGAGATAAACACTGTCGGCACTTGGCAGAAATGTTTGAGATGTTTACAATGTTCCATATGTTTTAATTGTTGTGTGCAGGGCTCCCTGGCCTCCTGAGCTCAAGCTGCACATGGGCTATCACATCATCAGTCCTCCTATAATTGTAGGTTCCCCACTATTAATACAGGTTACTGACCAAGCTTAGTCTGTCACTCCCTGGGTCGCGACCCCTCTGGTTTCCGTCCCTTCTCTCGTCCCCACACAGCAATCCTGCTGGGATTAGCTGACCCTCCAGGCTCCCCTTTTTCTAGGCGATTTAGTGAGACTATCATCACCTCTGGTCGATTTTCTATCCCCCTCTTTGTCCTTTGTTCTATTTGTATCCCCTCTCTCTTTCTTCTCTGTTCTTCGCCCCCCCCCCCCCCTTTTCTTCCTTTTTTTTTCACTGGCTGGATCCGCGTCTCCCCCTCCAGGTGCTTGCGCCATCCCGGTTCCTCTAAATACACGTTCTTTGTAAAGAGCAGCAGTTTGCTACCTTTTATCGTATAAGGGTTTGTGTCTCTAGCTGCAAGCCATGCCTTCCCTGACTCTGAAATGCCTATCTCTTAATGTGAAGGGCCTTAACCTGACAGAGAAAAGGTCACAAGTTTTGTCCTCTCTCACTAAACATAGAGCTCACTTAATTTTCCTTCAGGAGACCCATTTTCGTTCGGACGCTATTCCTAAACTTTATAAATCACACTTATCGAACAGCTTTCCATGCCACCAACCCTGTAGGTGTATCTATTCTCATATCTAAAAAGGCAAACTTTCACCTATCGGACTCCCTGATTGATCCTGAGGGTAGGTACATATTCCTCAAGGGTTCATATGCATCAACACCGATCACGCTAGCTAACATATACCTCCCAAACGAGCGTCAGGTGGCCTTCTTTAGGAAAATTGGCGATTTACTTGTCTCCTTCAAATCAGGTGTGGTACTTATGGGAGGGGACTTCAATGTCCCCCTGAATCCGCTATTGGATTCTTCTACGGGATCCTCCACTTTAACCTACAAGGCGCTGCGCCAGATTAATTTGCAGCTCCAGTCCTTGACCCTACACGATGTGTGGCGCACGATGTTCCCCTCTGATAAGGACTTCTCAACCCTGCATCAAAAATATTCTAGGATAGACTATTTCTTTCTCTCCCAGTCAGACCTTCCCCTACTCCAACAGTCCACTATTGAACCAATGTTTCTGTCGGACCATCACCCAATCACTGTAACCCTGTCCTTCCCTGAAACTTCTTTCAGAGCGAAGTCTTGGCGCCTGAACTCCTCCTTACTCGAGGACCCCTTGGTGATTGACCATATTCGCACAAGAATCGAACAATACTTTGCGGAGAACTCGGGTCAGGAGGTCTCGCCGGTCTCCCTCTGGGAAGCTCACAAATGCGTGATTCGGGGTGAATGGATTGCTCTGGCCACTAAAGCTAAGAAACAACAACGCCAAGAACATATAAACTCCCTCATCGGGAAGATTAAATCTCTCGAAACCTCCCACAAACTAACACGTGCGCAAGCCACCTTGCAGGACCCGACACACACCCGAGCTCTTCTCTTGGAGGAGCTAGGTAAGTGCTCTAGGAGACGTTACATTCTTGGCCAGAGAATCTTCTATGAACAGGGCAACAAATGTGTCAGTCTTTTGGCGCACACAGTACAAAATTCAAAAATCTCCTCTACAATTCACCACATACGCAGCCCTGGGGGAGAGCTTCTGGTCAAGAATGCAGATATCGCCAAGGAGTTTGAGAGCTTTTACTCCAAGTTGTACAATTTACAGCCCCACACTCCCTCACCGTACGCAGCCGACACCCGAGCCACACATATTAGAGAATTCCTCTCCCGCTACAGTCCCAGGCCGCTCTCTCCTCAACAGTCACTCGACCTGGAAAATCCTATTTCGGCGTCGGAATTGGATATGGCCATGAAACAGATGAAAACGGGGAAGTCCCCGGCCCAGACGGCCTTTCCCTCCAATACTACAGATCTTTCATTGCTCCTTTAGCCCCCAACCTTTTAGCCATCTTCAATGCCTTGCCAGACTCCCAGAATAAACCTGACAGCATGTTAGCTGCGCACATTGCGGTAATCCCTAAGGAGGGCAAGGACTCATCCTCAGTTGCAAACTACAGACCGATTTCCCTCCTCAACGTAGACATCAAAATCTATGTGAAGATTTTAGCCAACAGGTTACTCCCTTTGGTGCCCGGACTTGTTTCCCTAGATCAGGTTGGCTGTCCCCGGACGTGAGGCCAGAGACAACACTATCCGTACACTAAACTTACACCATTGGCTCACGACCTCTAAATCTCATGGATTCTTTTTTTCGCTTGATGCTGAGAAGGCGTTCGACAGGGTTGCCTGGGATTATATGCAGGAGGTGCTCGGGGCTCTGGGCCTTGGGACCCGTATGTTGTCATATATCATGGCCTTGTATTCTGGTCCCTCTGCGGCAGTGAAAATTAATGGCCACCTGTCGGACGCCTTTCACATCAGCAATGGCACTCGTCAGGGATGCCCCTTATCCCCGCTGATTTATATCCTTGCCCTGGAACCCTTCCTTAACAGACTAAGCGACAACTCAAGCATATAGGGGATTACCGTGAAAGGCAGAGAGTTTAAAGTGGCGGCCTTTGCCGACGACATCCTCCTCTCTTTGCAGGCCCCCCCGTATTTCCCTTCCTAATCTTCTCAAAGATTTGGAACATTTTGGCTTCCTGTCCAATCTCAAGATCAATCACTCAAAATCGCAGGCGGTCAATGTCTCCCTCCTCATGCAGGAGGTACTACACTGTCAAGAGTCATTCCCTTTCAGGTGGGTACAGGA
Organism: Rana muscosa; assembly: GCA_029206835.1. Classification (NCBI taxonomy): domain Eukaryota; kingdom Metazoa; phylum Chordata; class Amphibia; order Anura; family Ranidae; genus Rana; species Rana muscosa. Next base: position 459,723,993 of record CM055116.1, on the reverse strand, counting down.
CGCACTCACATATCTTGGCATTCGTATCCCCTCTCGCCTGACAGATTTGTATCTGAAAAACTTCCATCCCGCCCTGTTTCAGGTCCAGAAACACCTCAAAGACTGGATGGGCCTGAACGTTTCCTGGTTTGGGCGCGCAGCCCTGATTAAAATGATAATTTTGCCCCGTCTACTCTACCTAATGCAGTCAATTCCCATTTCCCTACCGCCAGGGTTCTTTACATCCTACCGGAAAACATGCTCTGCCTTCTTATGGCGAAATTCCCAACCACGCATTAAGTTCTCTCGTCTCACTTTGCCCAAATCTAGAGGGGGAATCGGTCTACCGGATATTCGCCAATACCATACCGCATGTCACCTCACTAGGATTGTTGACTGGAATGTCCATGCCTTTAAAAAAGGTATGGGTGTTCCTTGAGAAGGCCTTCTCGACAAGACCTTTACATTTACTCCCATGGTTGCCTTCTAACAATTGGCCCCATACTCTGTCTTCTCACCCGCTCATCTACCCTACACTTTTGACATTTAAAAAGTCTGCATTACATGGGTCCCCACCCCCTCCCCGAGCCCTTTAACGCTGAGGGGGAATCCAGACTTCCCTCCTGGGGTACCTGAGGGGTTTTTGAGTCTAGAGTGGCCACATGAGGACGTGATAGCACTACAGTTTTACTCTGAGGGAAGGCCTCTGTCCTTTGAAGCGCTACAGACTTCCACCAAGACGTCCTCTCTATCTTTCTGGACTTAGACAAATCCGACATTTTCTTATGACCTATGCAAATCAGTCAACCTGGACAAGACGACTCACACCCTTTGAATCCCATTGTCATCGTAAAACACCACAAAAGGTACCTGATCTCCCTTCTATATACCCTTCTCTCGGACACACCATCACTGACCCCTACCCCCTCACAGACTTCCTGGAATAGGGACTTCCAAACGCCCTTGTCTACGGAGGACTGGAACACTATCTTTGACTATGCTCATAAAGGCTTGTTGAATGTGGCCATTCAGGAGAATGGCTATAAAATAATCACTAAGTGGTACAGGACACCGTCTCGTCTCCATAAATTTTCCTCTAGCATTCCTGACACATGTTGGAGATGCGGGGAGGGAGTGGGAACTATGCTTTATGTGTGGTGGGATTGTGGGGCCCTTCAACCCTTTTGGAGGGAGGTCCACGATCTCATCTCACATGTTACAACTTATACCCTAGACTTTACCCCGTCCCAGTTTCTTTTACACCATACTTCTCTCCCCAAGAAAGATTACTACAAATCCTTGGCCATGCACATGGTTAATGCTGCCAGACTTCGTATTCCCAGACACTGGCGCTCCACCGGCGTTCCCACAGTCAGGGAGTGGCTTGTACAGATTTCTTCCATAAAGGAAATGGAGGAATTGATTTTCACTTCGCAGGATAGAATGCACAAATTCTCAATTAAGTGGGCCTGTTAGAACCACTTCGTCACCACCGACCGTTACCTCCAGTATCTCTCATAACTTTGTCTTGCTATAAGGGAGCTACCCCCCTACTGTGGGGGAGATGGGGGGGGGGCCTGGATCCACCCATGCCCCTTCTGATTGTCCCCTGCTAGACTCCTTCCCCCCCTTTTTTTCCCCTTTTTCCTCTTTTTGGTCTTCCTTCCTTTTCTTCCCTCTTTCTGCTTCACTTTCTCTTTCTTTTGTGCCCTTTCCTCTTGAATCTTCCTTTTTGTACGAGGGTACCCCGTATTTGTGCAGTCACAATACCATGCACTCCGAATATTGGTCATGATCGAGGCTCTAAGCCAGTTTATCCCCTCAACATGCAACGGGGGGGTCTGGGGGGGAGGGGAGAATAGAATATACGATCCTCCACTCCTATTACGCTACATCACATTGCTGCTCCTCGACTGTGGTCTGTTTGTTTCCATTGAGCTTTCTATATAGTGGTATGCCGTAGGTACCCCCCTTTTTTTTTTTTTTTTTGGTGTTTCTCTGTTATATTCTGTATTGTGCCCATTGTTGGGTCTTGTATGTCATGCTTTCTTTTTACAAAATAAAAACTTTATGGGGAAAAAAAAACAAAAAAAAAAACAAAACAACACTGGTAAAATTAAGAGAAATTAAAAAATAAAAATTAGAGAATCGTTCCATTTTTTTATATAGATATATGGGCGATTATGATTTATTTATAAAAAAAAAGAGTTCATATCCCACTCCACATTCATCCCCTGTGGGTGATGGGTCTGTAACTCATATCCAGAAAGTTTCCAATCTGGATACTCCTCTCGTATCGTCTCCGCCCCTCCACGGGGTAATGAATCTATAATTAGGAATTGGGTCCCAGTTAGGTCCCGACCATGGTGTTGCCGATAGTGTCAGGGGACTGTGTGTTTAATGCTCCCAAACTTAAATTTTGTTAATATGTCCACTCACCCTGGTATGGTTCGACCGACATACTGCTTGCCGCATTGACAAGTCAGTAAATATACAACATTGATTGTTGCACATGTGCAAAATAGTTTGATTGGATAAACTCGATTGGTCACCGTCGATCTGAATTCCTTATTAGCCTTTCTCCCACAGGTATTATAGTGACAAACAAGACATTTTTTACACGGATAATATCCGGTCCAGTTGTGAAAAAAATGTTGGTCTAGTCGGGGGATTGATGATGGTTGGTGCAATTTCACTTTTAAGTGAAGGCACTCCTCGGTATATGACTGTCTTTCGGGTAAAAGTGAACCGAGAATTCGGTCATTCCTCAATATACCCCAATGTTGGTCAAACATGGCCTTTGTTTGTGCTGTGTCGAGAAGGCTGTAAGGAAGGACCATTTAAAATTATCTATCTCGTTGGGGTTTATCTGCTAACAGTAGAGATCGGTCAGTATTCAGAACATTGACCAGATCGTTAACTTCTACATGATTATATCCTTTATCGAGAAATGTTTCTCTTAGGATATTTGCTTGGATCTTAAAAGTATCGATATCAGTACAATTCCTGCGAAGTCGCAGGAATTGACTTTTAGGAACCGGCCTCAGCCACGACTTGTGGTGGCAGCTGTCTGTGGGTATGAACCCGTTCCTATCCGTAGGTTTGAAGTAAATGCTGAACTTGAATTGTTGCTCCGACCTTTCTATCTCGAGATCCAAAAATTTTTATTTTTGACTGGCTAAATTCATATCTCAGAGCAATCCCTCATTGATGTCATTCTCATTGAGCACCGAGAAAAAATTCTCCAGTACTTCTGGAGGTGCCAGCCCATAGGAGGAGGATGTCATCTATGTACCTAGCCCACAGTTTTAACTGTGGGTAATCCAAGGCATAGACGACATCCTCCTCCCACTTAGCCATAAAAAGGTTGGCTAAACTGGGAGCGAATTTTGCTCCCATCGCCCATCGTTAATGACCTTGCATTCATGGGAACGTCGCCACAGTTTTAGATGCACAAGATCTGCTACATTTATGCATAATATTTCCACAGTACTGACTGATGATTTATTTGTCACTTATTTTCATTTATGCATGATATTTTGACACGCATTCCGGAGGGCATGTTCCGCTGTGGTCACTTCCAGTTTGGTGACCGGAAGTGATGTCGCACTGTGTTCACTTCCAGTGTCACGGTCATTCTATTTGGGGTCATTAGCTCTATAAAAGCGGTGTAGTTGTGGGGGGGTCCATACCCCAGATGGGGTCTTGTTAGTTGAAACGCGTCGGATGGACCTACCTACACACATCGCTCATGTACCTGTACCTTATATGGCAAGCCTTTTTATGATCATCAAAATGTGAGTTTTCACTTTTAATAAATACTACTCCTAAACGGTATCATGCCATGCAAGTTTTTTCCATTATCTCACGCATGGCATGTGGCTACCGAGCCTCTGTCCCCAACAAGAACACAAAGTATATACTTTCTGCTATTCATTGATGTCTTGGATCGTTGATGTTGAGCTACCGGTTGGAGTCAGGACCAGCTGTACCTATCGGGTTTACTAATTAAACAAGCTTTTCATGACTTGGGTGGTATATGCCTCTCAGTCATCGACATCCGGGAAGCCTCCCCCTGTTATCAGTGGTGGTGCTTTTGGCAATTCCGCTTTCCATCTAGGAGGGTCACACCTGTGTTGGACTTTTCTGTTCAAACCTGTCGGATTACATCTTTATTCTTGGATTCTTTATTTGTCACTCCAAACCACATTTATTGAATTTAATCTTTGTCTCACTGTTCATTAACTGTTTGAGGTGTCAGTACACCATTTATATAGTGAGATTCCACTGAATTCTTTCACTTGTCTTAATTTGTTATAATTGAACTGTTAATTTGTTTTTCAACATTAAGAGGTGTATATACATTGTATGAGTAATTGCTTAATTATTTACACCTGTATACATAATTAGCGGATACGCTTTTCCACATTTACAACTATTCCTCCCACTGACATCAGAGATGAGGAACTAATTCTCCCACTGACACAAATTATGGAGTGCCATGTCTCCCACTGACACCAATGAGGTCATTTTTTTTACTCCCACTGACCACCAAGCCTATGGCATGGTTTACTCCCACTGATGCTAGGGGATCATCTACTCCCATTGGTCACAGCCTGGCTCCCCTATGGTTTGAAGGGCAGTAAACTGGCCCTTTTCTTTGAAATTTTGGAGAACCCTGACAGAGAATCCTCATGCTACCGAGTGAGGAAAGGAAATAATTAAGTAGAACTATAAGCAAAACTTTTTTTTTCCATTTTGGATAAAGGAAAAAAGGTATAACGCCTGTCAGATCTTTTTCCGCCATCTGTGTCCCATAGGGGAGATTTCCTATAACCTCCTGTCCCAAAGCCAAACAGGAAGTGAGAGGAAATCCCTGCAAATAAGGGAAATCCTTGGGGATTACCAGAACTAGTGTCCCCATTGTAAGTTTTCCTCTCTATAACTTTTCTGGGGACAAACCAAAATTTGGGAAATTTATTTATATTCACTTTCAATAATGGTAAACTGGACAAATAGAGAGGATGAATCTCCCCAACGGGGGCACAGACAAAAATAAAACCTGACGGGTTCTAGTCCATCTCCACTCAAAACAAAAAAAGTTTTGCCTTTAGCTATACATTAAACAATGCATGTAAAACATGGTAATCAACTTCTGTCAAATGGGACTGTTGAAAAATGTTTCTCAATCAGCTGGCTGCAGCAGCTGATCAGTGTATTCCGACACGGAAAGAAGGAAAGAAGGAAAGAAGGAAAGAAGGAAAGAAGGAAAGAAGAAGGAAAGAAGGAAAGAAGAAGGAAAGAAGGAAAGAAGGAAAGAAGGAAAGAAGAAGGAAAGAAGGAAAGAAGAAGGAAAGAAGGAAAGAAGGAAAGAAGAAGGAAAGAAGAAAAGAAGAAAAGGAAAACTATTGCCAGACTTGGCCTAGGTACAAACTAGTGCTGCTGAGGAATTATGCATTTTTCAGTGCGTTTTTGTAACAGGTTTTTATACATATTTTTGATGTGTTATCATACCTAAGGCGAGGACTGGTTGTTAAACAGAAAATCCTGGCAAAAGCCCATTTACATGCCTTTTTAATGCATTTTTTTAGAGCTTCCATTGAAGTATATAGGGTCAAAAGCTCTATGCTGCACCAAAAGTACCTGCTCCTTTTCAAAAACTTTGAAACTATGCAGCCAAGCAAAGGGATCATGTGGATAAAACTGTTCTGGAAAGTGTGAAATATCACAAAGTTTTAGTTTTCATGCCTAGCCTAGGAAGCTGCAGTTTGCAGGGCAGTAAGTTTAGAGCATGCCGCCAATCCAAACACAGCTAAAATGTTATAAAAACTACTCTACAGGATGAAGCTTGAATGCATACAATTAATTACACTTCATGCTTGATCCCATTGTTTACACGGCTTAGGTTACGGAATTCGTTTTCTTTGAAATACAAAAGGTTCTTACAGAAAAGCCATCTACCCGTGTGCTTATGCTGTACTAGGTTTCACAAACAAACTGAAGACACTACAGTGGAATTTACATAGGCGGTTTCTGGTCCCAGTAAAGCCTGGACACTGCGGGAGATACAAACAAAAAGAGGTAATCCCCTGAACTTCAGGTCACCCCTGTCAGCATAGTCCATAGTACACAACTAGGGACCAGGGCTGAGGGTATAAACTGCCAGGAAAAAGCAGCAGAGCAGGAAACTCACTACTAAACAATATCTGGTTCTCCCAAAATAATCCATACATATTCACCAATTAATGACCCTGTAATCCATTTTTAATTAAACAGATTCTTGCCGGTTTTTTTTTGGTCTCCATGTAATGTCCTTTGTGAGCTCCTCCCACTCATTGCCATTTGTTTGGAACATGTAGCTCACGCCATTTGTGGTCAAGTGCACTGCTCTATGCACACTACAAATCCCATAGTTCCAGGTCCATCTCAGGAGCAAGCAAGAGAGGGTGCTTCTGTTCCTACATACAGTGGGACCATGGAGAACAAATGTAGTCACCCCCCAGAAAGTCAAATAACAGCAAAAAAACAAACATGGAGGCAGCTGAGAGCAATAGAATGTACTTTTCTGAGTAAAGAATACATACTTTTATTTTTCCAGGTACCTACTGTTCTTATTAGTTCACAAGTCTTTTTCTTGAGTAGGGCATCTCAAAGCCTTGGTCTAAATCAGGGGTCTCCAAACTGTGGCCCGAGGGTCGAATGCGGCCCTTTCCTAGCCTTTAACAGGCTCTTGGGTCGCTATTCCTCCCAAAGAAATGAGGCAATATTCCTCCCACTGACACCAGCAATGGCACACTATTTCTTCCACTGATACCAATGATGGGACATTACTCCTCCTAGTGAACACAAACCCTGAGGCCACGTTTATTCTTCACTAATGCAGGGTGCGAGACATTTTCCACACTCACTGAAAACAACTCGGCCCCGCTACAGTCTGAAGGACAGTAGACTGGCCCTTTGTTTGAAACGTTTGGAGACCCCTGGTCTAAATTCTAAACCCACACAACACCACAGCAAGTAAGTGCTAAACATTGTTGTTGAGTTGACAAAAAGAGTTGCAGTAACAATATTAATTGTTGCATTCGTAATGAAATTAGTTTCTCTTTGTTTTTGACCGGATTCAAATTTTTATAACGGATTCAAAGTATTCAAAATGAATTTAATTTGAAAATATCAAATCAATCCAAATTCATTGTGAAGAATAGCTGGTGTTCAAAATTAGAATTTCGAAAGAGGACTATAAATGTATTCTATTTTTTCTATTCTGTCGCATTTTATTTTCTATTTTTTTTTTTAGTCTATTCCTTTTTCAAGTGTATTTTTTTTTTTTTTCTATTCCATTATTCTTTTTGAAATTAGAATTTAGAAATATTTCTATATTCGAATCTCCGAATAGCAAAAATTTTTGTCAAATTTAGATTCGGAATGAACAGAATGGCACATGTCTAGAAATCAATTGATTCCCTTATTCATACTGAACAGCAGGGATGAAGGTATCTTCCCAGCCGGCTTTTGTATTGTGTAGCTTGGGAAACTATTGCCAGCTAGATAGCTGAACAGTGACCACGTCTGCTCGGACACAGTCCCTTTTCATCCTACAATTTCCCACCCGGCTTCCTCAAAAAAAACGTATCGAGCTGAGTAGAGCCAACAGGGCAACGGACAGCTTGAATTTTAGTAGATCCAACACTATGGTCTATCTGACAAATTTTCTTTGTCAAGGATAACAAGGTCTCAGTGCTAAATGATATGAAATGGGCAACAGCTATATGTACCAAACTGTAATAAGCAGAGCTGTCATTGGACAAGGTGAAGAGACGGGGTAGTGATGCCACAACCTCAATCTCATCCAATTACAAAACCCCTTGTATTCATAAAAATAAAATAAAAATACACGGCTTTCTGTGAATGGCAGCCACGCCAAGTAAGAGCTCCCTCCCGTGTTCACTATGCAAAGTATCGTTGCACAGTGGTGCCACAGATATGGAATATGGAACCTTACATTGATCCAGCTTGGACCAATGAAAACTATGCAATGAATGCCATACCCAAAACTCAGCTTTAACTTATTTTTCGTTACTTTGTTTAATTCCATACAAAAATGGAATTCCACGTGCCCAGAGAAAAAAAAAAAAACATATAAAAAATGGAGGAGACTGCTTATTCTACCTCCAAACAATGAATAGCCAAGCAGGTCCAGTAAAAGTATGATACAAAGTCTTGTATACTGTAGTCTGCTTGCAAGTCTAGCATATGATTGGCTGGCTGTTGGCACCAAATCTCCAAACTTCCTACCCGCTTCTCCTTGCACAGGACAGAGACCCACCAGCTGGTAGCTGTTGGCCTTCACCATATTGTGGCTCACTCCTTGCCAGATGCCTTCCCACAACATCTTGAGCCACTAGCCTTTATATTTACCAGAAAGGAATGTCCACACAAAACTTATAGTTTCCGCACTTTACTGTTGGTCATCAAAGATGGCAGTTGCAAATCACATCGCTCAGATATACTACTATCTGGGATCACTTGACATACGGTACTTTTCCAATCACATATAGTGGACATACCATAGCAGTCATTTACATTATTGTACATGACTGTTAAGCTGTCTTCTTTTCGTGCCTTTCATTCCCACGGTAATTAGTACTGACTCAAAGGGCTCCGACTTGTCTATTAGGTTCTATGCATCCAGATCAGGACTCCCTGCATTTCGTTCCAGAGACTGGACTGCTGCAGCTGCTCTAGTTCCTGTACACTTCTCCCAGGACCTTAAGGGCAATAGCACTCACATCAGAGAGTACTGTCCTAAAATACCTTTTGCATCCTGCTTCCAGTCCATTTAGACAAATGTTTCTCAACTCCAGTCCTCAAGTACCCCCAACGGGTCATGTTTTCAGCATTTTTATTATTTTGCACAGGTGATTTGATCCATTTCACTGCCTTCGTAATTACCATAGCGGTTTCATCTGAGGGAAATCCTAAAAACATGACCTGTTAGGGGTACTCGAGGACTGAAGTTGAGAAACATTGACTTAGACTGTTTATTGAGACAGGCAGCTGGCTCTTCTGGGTGTAGGGCCATCTCACAGTGTCCAGGGCCTCTGCGATAGCTCACTATATCTGCAAGCTGGTGGGGTGTTTGACTTCCATGCCCCAACTGCACTAGCCTCCTCTTACCTTAGCATATATATGGGCACTAACTCCACCCATTACATCACTACGGGAAGGCTGTCTAAAAGGGAACCCAACACCCAATTACATAATTTCCTATTCCCACACTATTTTGGGGCATAGCCACCTAGCGGCAGACTGGCTCAAAACACCTGCTTACTGCACATGCTATAAATTTGCAGCCTTTGTTTATATTAAAGACCCACATTAAAGATTTCTTTTAAAGCCAATATTGTGCATGCTTCTATTCCATTATTGTCTATATGCAAGTTCACATGACATGCAACAACATGCAATAATTCTTACCATTAGATGCAACCATTCGAAGCTTCTTTTGTTCCTGAAACCCTCTCTGAATACGCAATGTGGCCCACTAAAAATACAAAAATGTGGACATTCAAAAACTGCAACCCCATCAAATAAAAAAAATATACCAAAAAACTGAACACAACATTCTGTTTAAAACTTACAAACATGTCAATGCCTACCTGCTCTGTGGAATGGTTTTGCACAGAGCAGCCCCAATCCTCCTCTACTGGGGTCAGCCACTGGCTACGCTGGCTGGGGGCACTCATGCAGGCTCACTCCTGAGCTGGCTCTGTTAGTCCATTGACATGCAGAGCGTGGCTGGGCCACACCCCCGCTCTCCTCACTGGCTGCAACTGACAGCAGCAGGAACCAATGGCTCTTACTGCTGTCTCTCTGTCCAGTGAGGGGGGGGAAGTGAGCCGAGAGAGCTTCTGCTCATGCACAACGAGGATCGAGATCAGGCTTAGGCAAGTATAAGGGGGGCTAGGGGGGAGCTACATACAGGTTTTTGCTTTTTTTTACCTTCATGCATAGGATGCATTAAAGGGGTTGTAAAGGTTCATATTTTATTTTTATTTTCTTTAAACATGTCATACTTACCTCCTCTGTGCAGTGGGTTATGCACAAATTGGCCCGATCCTCCTCTTCTGGGGTCCCTCCGCGGTGCTCCTGGCTCCTCTTATCGAGTGCCCCGTCTGAGAAGCACTCTCCTACGGGGACCACCAATGCAGGCACGCTGCCGTGTCTTGCTGCTGCGTTTGTTAACACAGACAGCAGGACTTGGCTCCGCCCCCCAGTGCCCACGTCATTGGAGGTGATTGACAGCAGCTGGAGCCAATGGCTGCGCTGCCATCAATCTATCCAATCAGGACATGAGACACCGGCCGGAGCTGGTGTGCTCATTCCCGTTGCGGTAATTTATGGGGCTGCTGCAGTAAAGAAGGTTTTTCACCTTAATGCATAGAATGCATTAAGGTGAAAAACGCAGAGGGTTTACAACCCCAATAAAAAGGTAATAAATAAAAAAAATCGCATCTTTAGAACAACTTTAAAATATACAATTGAACATGGAAAAATAAAATTTTCAGGAAATCTAAAGCAACAATTAGATGTACCATAATGGGAAAGCGATTCGGTAAGAAGTATGAATGCAAAACTTTAGGTCACAGCTACAAATTTATCACTGCATGTTGGGTCAACAGGTGGCCCCACCTGTCAAATTGGGCTATTCAAGTCTTTGAGGATGGAGAGATTATATATCAGCATTATGATCAGCATAACAAAAAGACTTCCATGTGAGAATCTACAGTTACCTGCTTCCTTCCCAGACCTGACCCCAACCACACCTGTAGCCTGCACCCAACTCATTCCTACAAGGCTTAAAGCGGAGTTCCACACAGAAATGGAACTTCCGCTTATCCGGCTCCTGCCCCCCACCGGTGTCACATTTGGCACCTTTCAGGGGGGAGAGGGGAGCAGATACCTATCTAACACAGGTATTTGCTCCCACTTCCAGCGAAAGAGTGCCGCAGAATCTACGGCGAACTACGCAATGTCTGGCTCCTTCCCCCCCCCCCCCGCTGTCTTCTGGGAAACGCACAGGTTTCAGAAGACTGCAGGGACTAGTCAGGATGCGCAGCACTACTCGCGCATGCGCAGTAGGGAACCAGTCTGTTGAGCCGCAAGGCTTCACTTCCTGATTCCCTTACTGTAGATTCTGGCGCCTGCACCCGGAGCCGAGGGACGGGTCAGCTTCTGGTGAGGACATCGCGGCCGCCCTGGACAGGCAAGTGTCCTTACTTTAAAAAGTCAGCAGCTGCAGTATTTGTAGCCGCTGACTTGTTTTTTTCTGGCGGAACTTCGCTTTAAAGTGGATGTAAACCCTCACATATACTTAGTGAAGTGAACAGCCTCAGATGATATACAGAGATTAAACAAAGCTCCCTACATAAGTTGTGCATGTATATCTGTCATCTTTAACTTCATATACTTTTTAGAAAGTGCACATCCTGTTAGAATTTTCTCTTCCCGATTCACCTGTGGGTGTGGATTCTTGCCATACGAGACAGCTGATTGGAGGAAAGGCACACACTCCCCTCCACATAGGCAGAGACTTGCAGAACTGTGCTGTGAATTGACCAGCTCTCTGCTAAATTTATAGCACCCTCCCTGACACAAAATTCATGCTGGTTTTATCTTAGTTGTCGGAGAACTTGTCAGAAGATGTAATGCTGATAACAGAGGAACAGAGCAGGAGAAAGCCACAGGACTTGGGGCTTTGAAGAGAGATAGAAAAACACTGCAGATAGATGTGACCAGCTCACATTTCATGAATCAAGTTAACATCCACTTAAAATGCTCAAAAATGAAATGGTATGTTGCAGGTGAGAGAACAGCTGCAGGTCTCTATCCCAGAGGTTTTCCTAAATTCTGATTTCCTTTATAGTACATGTAATTGTTCGATATCTACCCACTATAACCTAGTTCGAGGAGGTAAAGTAGTTCCAGCAGGCTTACTAAACCATATGTAAACCCTCGCCTTGTAAAACAACTCATTCAGTTTAAAATTAAAATAAAAAGGCAAAACATATGTATACATTAAAAAATATCCTAAATATCTCTATTCTCAGCTGCATATGGATCTTGGAGAGCTGGGGGGTGAGAAACAGCAGACATTGGTCTTCTCAGCGAATGGCTGTACAGGGGGGCATGTCAAGACAAGTCTGATCATTGGAGGGAGCAGGCTGAGTTCCCAGCACAGCTAGAGAAATGACAATGCCTTGTTCTGTCTAGTGTGGTCAGTTTTTAATAGGTAAGCAGGGGGACTGGCAGGGACTTTGGGGATTTCACACAAAAGGAGCAATACAAAGAGAACATGATACTTTCTCATACAAGTACATGGTACAGCAGGCACATATCAGGAATATGAAATGCCAGGTTTACATTATTCTTTAAACGAGTATCTACACCAAAACTTGTTTCATTTTACCAAGGGTTAAAACATGTGTCAAGTTTTCTTTTTGTGGTCTGTCCAGTTGGGTATTTCCCTTTACTTTTTCACCTAGAGACACAAAAGTGAGTGAAAAGAAACCTCTCCAAAGTGAGGGGAAATCCCCTTTTGGACAGGATTTCATGAGAAAAGGTGTCCCCGCTTGAACATTTCCGCCTACTTCCTATTCCAGTAGATTTTCTACGGTCATCACAACAAATAAGGAAAGGAAATCTCCCCAGTCAACTGACGTCAATAAAAAGAAGCTGAGTAGAGGATGCTGGTGTGGGACTTTGGACTCTAGTTCTGCTTTAAAACTAAACTTTAGCGAACACCTTTTAGGCAGTTACAGCAACAGTTTTTTTTTCCTTTTGGGAAAAAGCTTTTATATAAATGAATAAAAGCAGATCGTTGTAAGCACCCCTGTCACTGGTAAATGGTTGGTCTCAACACCCTGACTGCCACATTTGCTAGATAACTTGGTCCGTTAACAGCTTAAAGACTGCCCACAATGCTTTTACTGTGGGTGGGCAGCACAAGAAGGTTCAGCAACGTATATAAACGTTGCTTTGCACATGTACACTGGCGTGCCCCCAAACACAGCGGATTATGGTTCCTTGTACCTGGCCACTTTGAGTGGCTGGGGGGGAAAATCACATGATCGCTATGTGATAGAGCTGCACGATTAATCGTTTGAGGATCGCAATCTCGATTCACCCCCCCCCCCCCACGATCTCCAGGCTGGATGACCGCGATTTTCTTAAATCCCCACCAGTTCCACGTAACCAGCGTGGAACGCAAATTGATCATAGAGCGTGATGCATTGAAATTGTCTCTCCTCTGCTCGCACACAGCCCCGCCTCCTCCTAACCCCACGCTGTGATAGACAGAATGCGGGTCCAATGCTGGGATGTGTTCTGTCTATCACAGCGCGGGGTTAGGAGGAGGCGGGGCTGTGTGCGAGCAGAGGAGAGACAATTTCAACATACGGGCGGTGAGTTTCTATAAGAAAATGTGTGCTGCTGTCCGTCCTCCCTTCTCCCCCCTCCCCCCCCCCCACATACCACACTTGGCTGGCCGTCTTCGGGACTCCGTCCTCCCCCCCGGCCGCCGAGTGTCTCCTGTCTCCTGTCCCTGCCGCCTATGTTCACAGTGAGAGGGGAGACCTGTGCTCTTCCCATCTCAGCTGTGACAGGAGTTCTAGCACAGTGCTAGGACTCCTGTTTTTGGAAGTGAGAGGGTCAATAAAGAGAACCTGTCTCCTCCAATTGGTATCACACAGTGAATTGTTTTCTCCTGTGCGATAGCAATAAAGTGAAAAAAAAAGATAAAAAAATAATTAATTTAATAAAATAAAGAAATTAAAAAGTAAAGAATAATAAAAATAAGAAAATTTTGCAAAAAAAAAAAAAAAAACACAAGCGAATTTTTATTTTATTTTTTAATTTACCATTTTAAGGAATCGTGAGAGAATCGTGATCTTTGTTCTAATCAAAAGAATCGTGATTCTCATTTTTCCCAGAATCGTGCAGCTCTACTATGTGATCACAATGTATAGACAACTGTTATGCATTGCATTGTATACACAACTGGTATAAAAGAGTTTCATTCATAGGAGCCATGCTTTCTGCAGTGATTGGCCCACAGCTATAACATGGTACCTGGGCCAATCACAGCACCCTGTACCATGTGTCAACAGAAAGAAAGCATCATCAATGGAAACCCATTGATGACAATTCAAATGATTGCTGTCACAGTGCTCATGAAAAAAAAAACGAAAAAAAAAATAATGTATGTAAAAAAATGATAAAAAAATAAAATAAAAAAAAAGAAGAAGAAGAAGAAGAATGTAAAAACTGTCACCAGTCAAATTATGACACTGTACTGCACTGGTGACCGTATGTTAAAAAAAAAAAATTAAACATTTAATTTCTTCATTTTCCAAACAAAACGTGACAAAAAAATTAAAAAAAACGTAAAAAAAAAAAACTCACCATGCCTCTTACTAAATACCTTGGACTGTATTTTCCAAAAGGGATTTGGTAATCCCACTTGCCAACCAGTCATCAGCAGGGCGGCTTGTTCCCGCAAATCGCCGTACTGGTACGTCGGCTCCTTTAAGAGTCATAGCAGGCGCATGCCCGACCCGATGCAGGTGGCCGGCTGGCCGCAACGTCCGTCGGCCACGCGCGATCGCGGGCACGAGAGCCAGACTGGGGATCTGTTTATGTAAACACACACAACCCCATTCTGACAGGGGAGGAGAGACAGATCTGCTTTTCCTAGTAATTAGAAACAGCCATATGTCCCCCTCTTCCAGTCAGTCCCACCCCCCCCCCCCCCCACAGTTAGAAACACACGAGGGAACACACTTAACCCCTTGATCGCCCCCTAGTGTTAACCCCTTCCCTGCCAGTGACATTTACACAGTAATTAGTGCATTTTTATAGCACTGATGGCTGTATAAATGTCAATGGTCCCAAGAAAGTGTCGAAAGTGTCAAAAGTGTCCAATCTGTCCGCCGCAATGTTGCAGTCCAGCTAAAAAAACAAAAAAAACATAAAATCTATCCCCTATACGCTATAACTTTTGCACAAACCAATCAATAGACGCTTATTGCGATTTTATTTTACCAAAAATACGTAGAATACATATTGGCCTAAACTGATGAAGAAATTTGTTTAACATTTTTTTGGGATATTTATTATAGCAAAAAGTAAAAAATATGGTTTTCAAAATTGTTGCTCTTTTTTGTTTATAGCACAAAAAATAAAAATCCGCAGAGGTGACCAAATACCACCAATAGAAAGCTCTATTTGTGGGGGAAAAAAAGGACATAAATTTTGCTTTGGTACAATGTCGCACACCCGCGCAAATGTTCGTTAAAGCAACGCAATGCCGCATCGCAAAAAATGGCCTGGTCATTAAGGGGGGAAATATTCCGGGGCTGAAGTGGTTAATGTGACCTCTAAACTGTACAACTTAGTTGAACAGCAAACTGAAATCTTTTAGGTGGAGGGAAGAAAAATAAAAATAAAAAATATGGTTTGCATAAATGTACACACCATAGACGTGCGCACAGGGTGTGCCTGGGCACACCCTAGTCTGGGGCTGGACAACCTGTTGATCACGATCTACCCATCAATTTTGAGCAGGTGATGGGGAGACAATCCCCAGGAAGAAAAAAAATAATAATATAAAAAATTACTGACACTGTCCACTGTATAAACACACACGCGCACATGTGCGCGTTTGAGCTTTGGGGTGCACACTCTAATGCAATGGGCTGCGCACACCCATGGTACACACCCTAAACTAATACTTTGATGAAGCACCTTTTGATTTTATTACAGCACTCAGTCTTTTTGGATACGAGTCTATCAGCATGGCACATCTTGACTTGGCAATATTTGCCCACTCTTTGCAAAAACAATCCAAATCTGTCAGATTGCGAGGGCATCTCCTGTGCCCACCGCTCTTCAGATTACCCCCCAGATTGGATTCAGGTCTGGGCCATTCCAAAACTTTAATCTTCTTCTGGTGAAGCCATTTCTTTGTTGATTTGGATGTATGCTTTGGGTCATTGTCATGCTGAAAGATGAAGTTCCTCTTCATGTTCAGCTTTCTAGCAGAAGCCTGAAGGTTTAGTGACAATATTCAAAACAAAATGATAACGGGTATAACAAAGGTCTGCTAAATTTAAAAGATAATCTCCTGCCACTCACCATGTAAAGCAGGGGTGTCCAAACTTTTTTCAAAGAGGGTCAGATTTCATGAAGTGAACATGCGTGAGGGCCGACCATTTTACCTGACTTTCTTTGAACCATTAAGACCCCTTTCACACTGGGGAGGTTTGCAGGCGCTATTAATAGCACCTGAAAACCGGCCCTAATTAGTGGCTGCTGTTTCTCCAGTGTGAAAGCCCGAGGGCTTTCACACTGGAGCCGTGCGCTAGCAGGACCGCTCCAAAAGTCCTGCTAGCAGCATCTTTGGAGCGGTGAGAGGAGCGGTGTGTTTACTGCTCCTTCCCATTGAAAACAAGAGGCGCATTGCCGGTGGTATTAACCCTTTTTCGGCCGCTAGCAGGGGTTAAAACTGCACCGATAGCGGCCGAATACCGCCGCAATTCCGACGGTATAGCGCCGCTAAAAATAGTGGCGCTATACCGTCACAGCGGGGCACTCCGCAGATGCAGAGATCTGGAAAGGACACAGTGCCTGTGATTGGCTCTGCGTGCTGTCAGCTTCGTAGCGGCTCTGGCAAATAGACTTGTGAACACGCCCAGCTACACGCCCCGCTCATCCTAACAATGAGAGCAGCGCTCGGGATTTGTCATGCTGAAGATGAATCCAAAAAATAAATAACACGCGGATGTACTTGGGGGGCCACATTTGAATGTATATTTAAATTCCAAGTGGGGGCCACATCAAACCGGAACGCGGGCCGCAAATGGCCCGCGGGCCAGACTTTGGACATGCCTGATGTAAAGTGTTGTCACCGTAACCAAAAAAACTGTAGACAAAGAGGGTATCCCAATTAGAGTCATTGGGAAATCATAGCGGTAACTATTGGTAACAAACGGGCAGTGCTAGAGTAATATCTTAAACAAAAAGTATTTTATAAGCAAACAGTAAAAGCAACAAAGTGCTACACTCTGCTGTAACTCAAAGCTTCACCTTATAAAACGGTACCTATAAAAAGGGACTTCATAAAGAACAACAGACACGGACAAACATGCAACGTAACATATATACTGTACATAGAATAAACAAAATGTCTGGATGCCCAATATAATGCACAGGCCGGATGTCAAGCGATAATCATCGCATGCGGGGATAATAAAACAAGGTGTATGGGACAGTATGACATAAGGTCTGTGCATTACCCCGGGGATGTAGGGGGGGGGGGTGGGACCTCCATCTCATATGCTTAATAAAGGATGGTGGCATCATGCGTTGCATATAGTGGGAAGGTGTGTAGAAAGTTCCAAGGTGAGGGGAGGTTTTCTTCGTCCATACATCAGAGTGGTAACTGCATGCCACTGGTAATAACAGTAATGAAACACATAGTAAACTTCACTGGGATCACTAGGACATCCAGATATGATGAAATATAACATTTTCCCATTGAATCAAATGGCAGACATTAAGTCACTTTCCCATAGCCACAAGGTCAACCGTTAGATAGAGAGAATATGTCACAGACAACTTGTGCACTTGCGGTTATTTATCACTATCAGCGCAGATTAGTTAGTTGGTGCTAGCAGGTGGAAGGTCATCCACCACATCAGTGGGAGCGGTAAAAGCAATAGGTCAGCCAGCGAAGGACTGCAGAGAGCCATCAGGGAAGGAGTAGATGACAGAAGGAGGCTGAGTATATAAGCCATTAGCATGTCAAAGTCTAATGCATAGAATACTAAATATGGCTTGGGTACTTTACCACTGTAGACACTTCCCTCCGTGCTGTCTTCGTTCCCATTTCCCCTCTGCACTTGGTGCTGTATAAAGTGCCAGCTCTGCAGTTTTGCTTTCCTATCATGTGGTGTGGAAAGAATCAGTGCCGCAGGGATCTGACCAGCTCCCGCTGAGTCACTTGTGGTGCAGCGTGGCTCAGTGTACACTTCCTCCTGTTTGTTGTCCACCAATACAAGCGAGGATGATGATGACGTCACCACGTTTTGCTCAGGAAGTAGAGCAGCTTCATCTAGACCAGTGGTTCTCAACCTGGGGGTCGGGACCCCCTCGGGGGTCGAATGACAATTTGCCAGGGGTCACCAAATCCTGGGCTGTTCCTGAAGCCCATGCTGCTCTCCCAGCCTTTTTGCAGCCACCCAGCAGGGCTGTTCCTGAAGCCCACAGCCGCCCATTCAGTTCACGGCATGGCTGGGGTGCAGAGACTAGAGGTCAGCTGACTGGTGAGGAATGTGAAGTGGGAAAGGCTGGAGGAGACCCTATCTCCTGATTTCGGCATAGGTGTCACTGCTATGAGACACCACAAAGCCAGAGAGACAGTGAGTAACACTACCTGTGATTAGAGTTGCCATTATAAGTCCCCACTACAGTTCTCAGATCAGCAAATTACCTTGATCAAGAGCACCCAAGTTGGCTGATCAGAACTCCACCCAGCACTGCCACTGATCCCACCCTACACCAGCACTGCAACTCATCCCATCCCCCCCCCCCCCCCACCAAGGAGTAAGAGAAGGCATAAAAATAGAGAATACATGGAAGGGAGAGGAAAAGGAGGGTGTGGAACAAAGAAAAAGGCTAGAGAGAGGGATTGGGGGGGGGGGGGGGGAAAACAATAAATTAGGATAGAGAGAGATAAAAGGGAAAGAAAGGAGTACAAAGAGAAAGAGTGGTACATCCTAAAATGGGGTTTTAATACTGTACAAGTGGGAGGGACTCAGGGAGCGCTAAATGTCCGTGGGTTAGGGGCGGAAATGACTTGTCTTGCCCTGGGTGCTGACAACCCAAGCTACGAAAATAATTTTACTGTTAGGGGTCCCCACAACTTGGGAAATGTTATCAAGGGGTCACGGCACTAGTAAGGTTGAGAACCACTGATCTAGACCTTAATGGGTCGGCAAACAGCGACCCTTAGAAGTAGTAGTCTATTTCCGTTGGTGCCGCCCATCTAGGAAACTTTAAAAAGGGACATTGAACATGTTGTCCGTCATCCATTGTAGATTGTCTTCTTAAAGAGTTTCTCATACATTTATTTTAATTTATTATGTCCGACAGAATGGGTATATATAGAGGGAGAGGATTGTTTGGTGGAGAAAAAAAAATATATATTTGGGAAGTTGAATATTAATATTCTTAAAACGAGTTTAATTGTGAAGTCCAGGGTAGATCAAGAGAACGTCCTAGAACTTTAACAGTTTATATACATGCATATACATAAGGATAAAAAGAGAACGGTAGGGAGGAAGAAGAGGAAAAAGAGGTAAGCATAATAAACTTAGCATCTCAGTTTTCCAGGAAAACCTGGAGGTTCAGTTCCGAGTTAAGTCCAGCAGGCGTGAGGGACTTCAACCTATATATTCACCATTTTTCTTTTTGGAGCAATATACGGTTGAAGTCCCCCCTTCTTGATGGTAATTTAAGGGTATAAATCCCTTTCACCTTCAATGCCTTCAGGGTTACCACCGTGGCATGACGAAAAAAAATTGCCAGAGGTTTCTCTGGGTCTTTCATTAAATTCCCTAAGATGTTCACCTATTCTGACCAATATTGACTGGTTCATAAGTCCCTTTACCTTGAACTAAGGCCCCTGTTCCAGCTGATGAAAAAACAACCCCAAAGCATGGTGCTGCCACCACCATGCTTCACTGTGGGTATGGTATTCTTTTGGTGATGTGCAGTGTTGTTTTTGCACCAAACATATCTTTTTTTTTGGAATTATGGCCAAAAGTTCAACCTTGGTTTCATCAGACTAGAACACATTTTCCCACATGCTTTTGGGAAACTCCAGATGTGTTTTTGCAAAATTTAGCCGGGCTCGGATGTTTTTCTTCGTATGAAAAGGCTTCCGTCTTGCCACTCTACCCCATAGCCCTGACATATGAAGAAAACAGGAGATTGTCACATGCATCACACAGCCAGTACTTTTCAGATATTCCTGCAGCTCCTTTAATGTTACTGTAGGCCTCTTGGTAGTCTGCCTGACCAGTTTTCTTCTCGACTGTTAATAAATTTTGGAGGGACGTCCAGTTCTTTGTAATGTCACAGTTATGCCATATTTTCTCCATTTGATGATGGCTGTCTTCACTGTGTTTTCAATTGAGTTGTGCAGTTTATAGGTCACATTAAAAAGGGGTAAAAAGTTCTGAAATGATTTATCTTCATCTATTTTTTTTTACATCACAGAAACCTGACATTTTAACAGGGGTGTGTAGACTTTATATCCACTGTATATGCCCTGGTATAATCTCCCAATGTTTGTTGACATTATAACAGACTGAATAATATGCACCGATTTGGGTTATTACCAAAGAAATGTAGTAGCAGAATACATTTTAGAATACATTTATGAAGAAATATTTTTTATTTGCAAAATTTTATAACAGAAAAACATGGCGGTTTTCGTATTTTTTCATTTACCGGTATATAGCAAAAATAAAAAAATAAAACCCAGTAGTGATAACCCCTTCCTTACCGGGCCATAGTCATACGACGCCGGCAGGAACCCACCCTCCCTCCGGGCGTCATAGGACGTCTTTTATTCCCGGCCTTTTAGGGGGGCGCGGCACCGCTCGATTGCCCGCGATCACGGCAGGAGTGTGGATCTGTGTGTGTAAACACACGGATCCACCTCCTGTCAGAGGTGAAGAGACCGATGTACAGAGGAACACACATCGGTCTCCTCCCCTTGCGAGTCCCCTCCCCCTACAGTTAGTATCACTCAATAGGGAACATATTAACCCCTTCAGCGCCCCCTAGTGTTAACCCTTTTTCTGCCAGTCACATTTACACAGTAATCGGTGCAGTTTCATAGCACTAATCGCTGTATAAATGTGAATGGTCCCAAAAACGTGTCAAGTGTCCGATGTGTCAGCCGCAATATAAAAAAAAAAAAAAAAAAAAAAAAAAACCCGCAGATCGACGCCATTACTAGTAAAAAAAATAAATGCCATAAAGCTATCCCCTATATTGTAGACGTTATAACTTTTGCGCAAACCAGTCAATATACGCTTATTGCGATTTTTTTTTACCAAAAATATGAAGAATACATATTGGTCTAAACTGAGTAAAAAAAATTTTTTTTTTTTTTTAAAATTGTGATATTTATGAAATCAAAAAGTAAAAAAATATTGTGCTTTTTTCAAAATTGTCGCTCTTCTTTTGTTTATAGCGGAAAAAATAAAAACCGCAGAGATGATCAAATACCACCAAATTAAAGCTCTATTTGTGGGGGAAAAAAACAAAGATTTCATTTGGGTACAGTGTTGCATGACCCCGTAATTGTTATTCAAAGTGCAACAGCGCTGAAAACTAAAAATTGGTCTGGCAGGAAGGGGGTGAAAATGCCCTGTATGGAAGTGGTTAAATACCACCAAAGGAAAGCTCTGTGTGTGAAAAAAAATAATTATTTGATTTGCATACAGTGTTGCAAGACTAAGCAATTACCAGTTATAATAGCACAGTGCTAAATGGCAAAAAAAGGTCTGGTCATAAAGGGAGTAAAATCAAACGGCGGTTAAAGTATGTTGAAAAATAACACTTACTGGCTGGATCACCAGGTGAAGGTAAAAGTACTTTCACACTGGGGCCGCCAAACGTTAGCGCTTTTCAGCTGCTAGCAGCGGCCGAAGTGGTTAAAAGCGCCCGCGTTGCAGCGCTTCCAAATCGCTTTTCAGGTGCTTTCCATCAGCTGTCGGGTGCTGCTGCCGCCATTGCAGGTAACATTATGGCTTTACGCGGACCGGGTCCCTACTGCGCATGCGTGAGGCACCGCTGCGCTCTCCTACTTGCGGCTCAGATACCTCGAAGTGGGTCAGGTCACATGGTATTGACATCACACATGTGGGCGTGTATACAGATCCTAAAGGACAGCCCAGTCCCTCCCTCCTCCATGCCCAGTAACTAAAAAAGAACAGAGTGGGTGGGATGTCAGATCTTGATTCATGGATGATCCGCCTCCCATAACAGCATGAGGACACAGGCTGTAGTGGAAATCTCCTCCTACCTAAACACTCAGCACTTGGGTGGACCCTGCAGTTTATCATGTAATCGTGGCATACAGATCAGCCAAAAAGGTATATAGTGGCAGTATTTTAATGTAAAAAGATTTAAAAGCTGTGGGCACTGCAGGGGGGGGGGGGGGATTAACTATTTTCATATTACTGGGTTTAGTAACACTTTAAGCACCTGTGCATTGTTGTCTTGAGTAGCCTAGCTCTGAGAAGGGACTGCACCCCCAAAATGCGTCAACTTAACACCCCTATGATACAATTGTAGTACACGCGTCCGCACTGTATGGCATCTTGTGCTTCATTAGCCTTTATGTTTTGCTTCTTCGCGAGTATCCATTTGTAGTAGCTTTTTATCGCTAATAAAGGTTTTCAATAATCCCACTAGGTGGTGCATTTGCCTTTTTGTCCATTTGTTTTTTTTTGTAGTTTTAGCGGGGTCTCCTTTAGGACTCTTCGGACTACATCTCCCAGAGTCCTGTTTGGCACCCAGGGTGCAGTGTTGCCACCGCAGAGACTCATGGGAGGGACTATTTAAAAAGGAGGCGGAGCTCGGCCTCTTTGGACACCGCGCTGCGTGTAGCGCTACTCCCAGTTAAGAGAGCCGCTGGTTTGATTTTTCGGGCCCTGAGTACAGCTCCACCAACCCCCGGCAATCTCGTATAGTCCCCTGTGGCACAGTTAGTCTAGGGATGTTTTCTATCGTAATCTACACCTGGTAACATACACACTTTAACTTCAGATTAAGTGTAAGCACTATGAGTAATGACAACACAGTGATAGCAAAAGGGCAAGGTATAACAGCTTTACTTTAGGTTTAAAGGGCATGGATTAAAACATAACATATAACTGGCTTACAGAGCCCTGCAGCAATAGATGTAATATATGTATGGCAATAGCACAGCCCGGTAATCTACCACGTGCAGCTATTGCTATCTACGCGCCCTATGGTGCACTAAACAATATTCTATCTCCCCTCCCTAGTCAAGCCTAACATGGAATCAAACTCAGTCTTGTGAATAGAGATTTCTTCGCATGCAAACTTGAAATGGTGGTGCACGTTCAGGAACAATATTGTAATCCACAAAGTAGGCAGTCATAAGGAACACTATGCTGGAGACCCTTTAACTCTGTCCTGCAACCGGTCCCCAGCGGAAACAGCAAATAAATGAACGTGGGCCAAGGCAGTCTATAGGCCTAAACACAATACAACCGATTGGATTGAGCAGGTGCTCGCTCACCACTCCGGACGCGATCCCAGTCCGGGACTTCCACCTGCTGTGTCTCCACACACAGAGTCCGCAACGATCGGGTCCCCGATCCAACTGATGTCCACAGCAAACTCTGTCAGGTGCCATCCAGGCTCCGCACCGGGATGGAAGGCTCTTCGGAAGTTGCGCAAGGCCCCAGGCTTCAGGCCTTGCACTGCAGCAGATCCGCACAGGAAGAAGCTGTTGCTAGCAGCCCGGTGTCCAAAGAGGCCGAGCTCCGCCTCGCCTCCTTCTTAAATAGTCTCTCCCATGAGTCTCTGCGGTGGCAACACTGCACCCTGGGTGCCAAACAGGACTCTGTGAGATGTAGTTCCAAGAGTCTTAAAGGAGACCCCGCTACATAGTATTCCAATTATAATGTACAAGTATTAATAATCATGGGGGAGCTTTTTTTTTTTTAATTGATCATGGGGACTGGAGCTCAGCTTAAAGCTGGCCATGTACACAAAGGAGTTGGATGGAGGATTCCCTTCATGCCAGGACACTGTATTCAGACAGCGACACCCTCTGCTGCGGCCAGTGATCGAAAAAACAATTCCAGCATGTCCCTTTAACAGAAGTCAATCAAATAACTGACTCCTGTTGAGCGGGGACGGCTGCACACCACCGATCAAAATGTCGATCAGTGTATGGGCAGCATCAGATAAGATTGAGGCTGGGTTCATACCTCCAACGGATGCGACTCGCAGCAGGGGTCTGGTGCGTCCCTGTTTCAGGGACGAATCGGGGCTAAATTTTTGCCTGAATTCGGCCCTGAAACGGAGCAAAAAGACACACAGCGTTCCTGTGCAAGCCGCTCGGGAGATATGTGAACCGGCTCCATAGAGAGCAGGTCACAATCTTCTGTCATGCGAATTGGATGTGAGGAAACCCTCATCCAATTTGCATAGGTATGAACCCAACCTTAGAGATCCTTGCACAAAGGTGTAGACTTGGCCCACAGACCAGTGAACCTGAGCCAACAACCTTTTCTCTTCTGACACAATGGGCTGTAGTGTAGGTAGAGTTGCCACCTCATCCCTTTAAAACCAAACACATTAATTACACAGGTTCTGTGGCTGATTAAGGTGGTAATTAAACTCACTTGGTGCCTTATCTGCATTAAATTGGCCTCAGAACCTGTGTAATTCATATGTGTTCAGGTTTAGGCCCCTTTCACACTGGGGCGGTTTGCAGGCGCTATTGTGCTAAAAATAGCGCTTGCAAACAGAGCCTCAACAGCGAGGGCTTTCACACTGGAGTGGTGCGCTAACAGGACGTGAAAAAAGTCCTGCTAGCCGCATCTTTGGAGCGGTGAGAGGAGCGGTGTGTTTACCGCTCCTTCCCATTGAAATGAATGGGACACCGCGGTAGCCGCGGTTTGCGGGTGGTATTAACCCTTTTTTGGCCGCTAGCGGGGGTTAAAATCGCACCGGTAGCGGCCGAATACCTCAGCAATTCCGACGGTATAGCGGCGCTAAAAATAGCGGCGCTAAACCGCCACCGCACCCAGTGTGAAACCGCTCTTAAAAAGGGATGAGGTGGCAACCCTAGTGTAGGTGAGCAGACAGCTGATGACAGTACAGAGCAGGCACACCGCTTGCGGTTTCATGCTCCTATACTGGCACCCCAGTGTCTTGAAAAAAGTAGGATTGTTGCAACAAGCCAATAATCAAAAACACAACTCAAAATCAACCGCACATTATTTTCAATTTTCAGTTTAATTGAAAGCCTGTGGTTAGATGTGCAATAAACTGTGCAGGCAAGGCCGAGAACATTTGTGATCTAGACGTATTTTGCCAAGGAAAAGTGGGAAACATTCCAAACTGCAAAAAATAGTGAACGTGGGACTGTGAGGGGACTAGAAGAAATGTGCGGAGGGAGGCTGTGATCTGTGTCTGAACAGGGCGATTGTAAGCGATGACTTTTGTACTGGTCATGCGGTAGGCTTTATTTATTACATTATGTTGTGTTATAATAGGCAAATAAATAGTCCTTTGTAATGAAAGCTGCAGAAACAGGTGAGGTTTAGGTTTATTATGTAGCACTGAAAAAACAAAACAGGTCATGTGATCGGGGAGGCCGAGCTTTTGTATAAAAAATAATGGAAATCAGTGCCCTGTCAAACTATGTTGCAATACACAGAGAGCGATCTTAGAGCAGTCAGGGTGTGGATCACAAAGTCAGCAACTACATGTGCTACCTTGTTTGCAAGGCATTTTAACCCTTGCTTGGAAATTATGTAAAAAAAAAAAAAAAAAAACGAGCAGCGCTGCAGCTAATGGATGCACCCACCGATGGTCTGCATGCACATTAGGGTGACCACATGTCCCGGATTGCCCAGGACAGTCCCTCATTTTGCAGGTCTGTCCCGGGCACATTCATGCGAGGACAATAGTGTCCCAGAATGAAACTGACACAGCCACCACCCGGGCCAATCTGATGCCCCCAAAAAAAGCCGCCACATCACCACTTTACTCACCGACAGTACCTGTCTGGCCAGGAATGCCTGGAGGAGCACAATCCCGCTCCCTGCTTGTGATTGGAGAAATCATAAATCCCGCCTCTTGTGTCCAATCACTGTGCTGTGATTCGTTACAGCACAAGCCGATTTTTGGGAAGGGAGCGTTTCCCTGAATGGTAGTTTGGAAATGTGGTCACCCTAATGAAAATGGATGCATGCACCCACCCAGGGTCTGCATGCAGGCACTAATGGATGCATGCACCCACCGATGGTCTGCATGCACAGATGGATGCATGCACCCACCGATGGTCTGCATGCAGGCACTAATGGATGCATGCACCCACCGATGGTCTGCATGCACCCACCGATGGTCTGCATGCACAGATGGATGCATGCACCCACTGATGGTCTGCATGCACAGATGGATGCATGCACCCACCGATGGTCTGCATGCACAGATGGATGCATGCACCCACCGATGGTCTGCATGCACAGATGGATGCATGCACCCACCGATGGTCTGCATGCACAGATGGATGCATGCACCCACTGATGGTCTGCATGCACAGATGGATGCATGCACCCACCGATGGTCTGCATGCACAGATGGATGCATGCACCCACCGATGGTCTGCATGCACCCACCGAACACAAATTTTCCAAAATTCTTGTTCAAGAGGAGTTGATCACGAGGTTGACTCCTCTCGAACAGAATCGGTCATGGATGGATTGAAATTCGGCTCATCCCTGTTGAGCCGGCCAAATTTCAATTCATCTATGTCCAGCTTTAAAAACAGCAGCGCTTAAAAACGCCAGTTTTTTTTTTACGTTTAACCACGTGTTTACATTAGCGTTATTACACGTTTTCACGCGTTTTTTTGGCGTTAGCGTTTTTTTTTTCATTAAAAACACTCCCTATAATGTAAAAACGCCTTGACGTGTTCAGCCGCATTTTTTGTCTTTACTGCTCCTGGAAGCACAGGCTGTTTTTTTTTTTTCTACGGCCTCTAAACTCTAATGCCTCCAAACGCCTCTGACAGTTTATGTGTGCATGAACTAACCCAAAAAGGAGAGATTGTACAGCATTTGGCTACCTTTGCTCCAACCATGCACCTTGAAATTAGATTACCTACTTGCCGACCACCGACCAGATATACTGCGGCAAGATGGCTTGGCTGAGCAAATCGGCGTACCAGTACGGCGATTCATCTACTAGCATTCATGGGCGTGTGTGCTCTGATTGGCCAGCGGGTGGAGCCAATCAGCGGGTCCGGCGGACTCGATGTCCACCGGCCGCCCGCGATCATTCCCTGCAGAGACAGCAAGGGGATCTGCCGAAGTAAACAAGGCAGATCTCCGTTCTGTCAGTGGATGACACAGAGATCTGGCAGGAAGGCGGATCTGTGCGATTCCGCAGTCACACAGTCCCCCATACAGTTAGTAATCACAAAACAGGGAAACACATTTAGCCCCTTGATTGCCCCTGATGTTAACCCTTTCCATGCCAGTGTCATTAGTACGATGACAGTGCTTTTTTTTTTTAGCACTGATCACGGTATGAATTTCACTAGTTTCAAAAAAAAAAGTGTAAAAAATGTCTGTTAGGTGTCCAATGCAATGTCGCAGTCCCACTAAAAATCACTAATCGCCGCTATTACTAGTAAAAAAAAAAATCCATTAAAAAAAAATATATATATATATATATATATATATATATATATATTTTAAAAATGGCATTAATCTATCCCCTATTTTGTAGACACTATAGCTTTTGATCAAATATATGCTTACTGGGTTTTTTTGGTTTTGTTTTTTCTAACAAAAATATGTAGAAGAATGCATATTGGCCTAAACTTAAGGCCCGGTTCACATAGGGGCGACTTGTCAGGCGACTCGGTCGCCTGACGAGTCGCGTCCCGCTCTGTACAATGGAACCGTTCTAATCGGAGCGACTCAGGTCGCTACGACTTAAAAAAAGGTTCCTGTACTACTTTGGGGGGGCGACTCAGGACGACTTGCATTGACTTCTATACAAAAGTCATTATGCAAATCGCCTAAACTGGGCCTCTCAAGTCGTCTTGAGATCGCGTCGCCGAGTCGCCCCCAAAGTCGTGCCGCCCCTGTGTGAACCGGGCCTTAGAAATACGTGTTTTGTTTTTTTTTTTACATGAAATATTTTTTGATACATATTATATAGCAGAAAGTAAAAAATATTGTTTTTTTGTTGTTTTTCTGTTTATAAACGCAAAAGAATCAAAACCACAGAGGTGATCAAATACCACCATCTATTATTGGGGGCGGGAGAACAATTTTGTTTGGGTACAACTTCGCAAGACCGCGCAATTATCAGTTAAAATAATGCAGTGCCGTAGCGCAAACAATGGCCTGGTCATTAAGGGGGGGGGGGTAAATCCTTCCGAGGCTGAAGTGGTTAAAACATTCCAACAAGGATCTACTATGAGAAGCAACCTGCATAGATGCAAATCGGATGGATCGTTAAAGCAAGGACTTGTGCTACATCGTTTCACTAGAGCTAAAAGCGATTAAACAGAAATTGCACAATGAGATTGCAAGGTGTGTGGCTAGCTTTTCTCTGCACACAGCAATGCTGATCATCTTACCTCTAGAGTTTTAACCAGGATCTTCATGTACACCTCTGAGATGCCCAGAGAAAAGCCAAGCATGGATGGTACCATGATAAAGAGGACGATCACAGACAGCCATACTGTAGAGATATTATAAGCCAAGGTTTTAAAGTCCTCCATGGCTCAGCCCAGCTAGGAGCCTGCTGCTAACATATGTGCGTCTCCTCCTCTGGTTGGGTTTGACAGAGCAGGAAATTCAGCCTTCTCCAGAGAACTTTCTAACTTCCTACTCCTTGCAAAGTCACACCCCACCTCTGCTCCTCCCTGATCACAGCACAGCACCACTGACCTCTGTCCTAGCCAATACTTTCTGATCTTTGCCCTTGTCACACAAGACAAGAAGATGGTCTGATACTTATCAGTGTTTTTATTTTTTTTTGTGCAATGTACAAGTCGCATGATTAGAGTTATATGTCATGTACAAACAACATAGGATACAAGATCCCAACACCGATCTGATCAGCACTACATAACTCATTATTAATTATTATTATTATTATACAGGATTTATATAGCGCCAACAGTTTACACAGCGCTTTACAATATAAAAGGGAGACAATACAGTTACAATACAATAAAATACAAGAGGGTTAAGAGGGCCCTGCTCAGAAGAGCTTACAATCTAATAGGGAGGGGCAGGTGGTACAGAAGGTTGTAACTGCGGGGAATGAGCTAATGGAAGTGGTAAAAGATTAGTTGGAGACGTGATAGGTTTCCCTGAAGAGGTGAGTTTTCAGGGATCGCCTGAAGGTGGCAAGAGTAAGGGATAGCCGGACAGGTTGAGGTAGTGAGTTCCAGATAGGGTTGCCACCTCATCCCTTTAAACCCGAACACATATGAATTGCACAGGTTCTGACGCTAATTAAATGCAGATAAGGGCAACAAGTGAGTTTAATTACCACCTTAATCAGCCACAGAACCTGTGTAATTAATATGTGTTCGGGTTTAAAGGGATGAGGTGGCAACTCTAGTTCCAGAGGATGGGAGAGGCTCTGGAGAAATCCTGGAGACGAGCATGGGAGGAGGAGTTGTGGATGACTTTGTAGGTTGTGGTTAGTATTTTGAATTTAATTCGCTGGGTGATCGGGAGGCAGTGTAGGGATTGGAGGAGAGGTTTGGCAGACACCGAGCAGTTGGTAAGGTAGATAAGTCTGGCAGCAGCATTCATAATAGACTGAAGAGGGGATAGCCTATGGAGAGGCAGGCCAATAAGTAGGGAATTGCAATAGTCGTAATTAATAGTCATAATTAATAGGGATCGTTCACACTAGGTGCAATGGCGTTTTGCTGCATTGGATCAACATAAGGGCATACGGAAAACAATTGTTTTCTATGTGCCCTGTTCACCATGCAGAGTCCCGGGGGTGCTGAGCAGCGCGGTATATACTGTATGCATTTTTTTTTCTGAAATACCCCTGAAGGCTGTACTGTTCGTTTTTCATTTTTGATATTTTCAAAAAAGTTGGAAAAAAAGTACATGGTGCCAGTCGCTTAACCACTTCAACACTGGGCACTTTACCCCCTTCCTGCCCAGGCCAATTTTCAGCTTTCAGAATAAATGACAATTGTGCGGTCATGCAACATTGTACTCGTATAACATTTTTATTATTTTTTTTTGAGACAGATAGAGCTTTCTTTTGGTGGTATTTAAAGCGGAGCTCCACCCTAAAGTGGAACTTCAGCTCATCGGATTCCTCCCCCCCTCCGGTGCCACAATTGGCACCTTTCGGGGGGGAGGGGGGTGCAGATACCTGTCTGAGACAGGTATTTGCACCCACTTTCGTGTATGCACTCTGCGGGTAGACTGCAGGTAGTGCGTCACTTCCCGGTCCTCCCTCCCCGTTGTGTTCTGGGAAACACACGGCTCCCAGAACACAGCGGGGACCAGTGAAAGATGCGCAGCGCTACTCGCACATGCGCAGCAGGGAACCGGGAAGTGAAGCCACAACGTTTCACTTCCTGATTCCCTCACCCATGATGGCGGTGGGGGCAGCCGAGAGACGAGCAATCGCTCGTCTTCTGCTGCCGACATCGCTGGACTCTAGGACAGGTAAGTGTCCTAATATTAAAAGTCAGCAGCTGCAGTATTTGTAGCTGCTGGCTTTTAATATTTTTTTTTACGGCGGAGCTCCGCTTTAATCACCACTGAGTTTTTTGTATTTCTTGCTAAACCAACCCAAAAAATTCCTAAAGGTTTTTTTGCACTGATGAGTCTGCACTGATGGGCACTGATAGGCTGCACTAATGGGCACTGATGAGGAGGCACTGATAGGCAGCACTAGTGGACACTGATAGGTGGCACTGATGAGGGGGTACTGATAGGGAGCACTGATTGGCAGTACTGATAGGCTGCACTGATTATTATTATATTAGTATACAGGATTTATATATGTAGCGCCCTGCTCCTATTGGGTAGGTGCTAGTGTAAATTTAGTTGTCTGAGCTGTAGTTTAGCTCAGAATAATTATACCAAATTTTGGGTCTCTGTTCCAGTTCAGCTGAGATGCACATTTTCCACCTGACTGTGGGTGTCGCTGTCACCACAGGTCAGGGTTGGAAATGCAGCAGGCTGAATGTATTGGCAGGGCTGGCCGAAGACATTGTGCTGCCTGGGCCCAAGAATGAAATGCTGCCCCCCCCCAAAAAAAAAAAATCCTATGCCCATCCAGCAAAGAGACGTTTCCATAAAGCAAAGAGACAGCCCAATATATTCAGCAAGAGACATCCCATATATTCAGCAAAGAGACATGCCCCTTCTAGGGTGACCACGCATTTTGCAGGTCTGTCCCGGGCACATTCATTCCAGGACAATACAGTGTCCCGGAATGAAACTGACACAGCCACCCCCCGGGCCAATCTGATGCCCCCAAAAAAGGCCGCCACGTGACCGCTTTACTCACTGACAGTACTTGTCCTGGCCGGGAATGCCTGGAGGAGCACAATCCCCACCCCCTGCATGTGATTGGAGAAATCATAAATCCCACCTCTTGTGTCCAATCACTGTGCTGTGATCCGTTACAGAACAAGCTGATGTTTGGGAAGGGAGGGTGTCCCTGAATGGTAGTTTGGAAATGTGGTCACCCTAGCTCCTTCCTGCAAAAAGTATTGTGTAGCACCACGAAAGCTCCCCCCTTTCTCTCCACTGCCACCGACCAGCTACGCTCTGATCCCAGCTCAGTGATGCAACATGCTGCAACAACAGCGCTGCATTGACCACATTTCCAAACTGCCATTCAGGGATACCGCCCTTCCTTCCCAAAAAAAGATGAGGGGGGGGGGGGTGTAGTCTCGCTGACAGGGAATTTGGCAGCGGGTGATTTGTCGGGCGAATGGCTGGTGTTAGCACTTAAATCATCCTAACATTATGATTGATATGGTGTCAGGATGATCAAATCACATTATTTCTATTACTACATTGTAATATATAATGAAATAGTTTAACTCACCATAATGCAGAATCAGTGGGAACCCTGAGCTTGTCATTTGCCACCATTGCTTGCCACCAGATGTAGCTCATTGCTTGCCACCGTTGCCTGCCACCAGATGCAGCTGTGCCACTTGCCACCCATAGCCTGCCACAACATGCAGCCTGTCACTTGTTACCAATGCCTGTCACCAGATGCAGCCTGTCACTTGTCACCAATGCCTGTCACCAGATGCAGCCTGTCACTTGTCACCAATGCCTGTCACCAGATGCAGCCTGTCACTTGTCACCAATGCCTGTCACCAGATGCAGCCTGTCACCAGATGCAGCCTGTCACTTGTCACCAATGCCTGTCACCAGATGCAGCCTGTCACTTGTCACCAATGCCTGTCACCAGATGCAGCCTGTCACTTGTCACCATTGACTGTCACCAGATGCAGCCTGTCACTTGTCACCATTGCCTGTCACCAGATGCAGCCTGTCACTTGTCACCATTGCCTGTCACCAGATGCAGCCTGTCACTTGTCACCGATGCCTGTCACCAGATGCAGCCTGTCACTTGTCACCAATGTCTGTCACCAGATGCAGCGTGTCACTTGTCACCAATGCCTGTCACCAGATGCAGCCTGTCACTTGTCACCATTGACTGTCACCAGATGCAGCCTGTCACTTGTTACCAATGCCTGTCACCAGATGCAGCCTGTTACTTGTCACCAATGCCTGTCACTTGTCACTGATGCCTGTCACCAGATGCAGCCTGTCACCAGATGCAGCCTGTCACTTGTCACCGATGCCTGTCACCAGATGCAGCCTGTCACTTGTCACTGATGCCTGTCAACAGATGCAGCCTGTCACTTGTCACCATTGCCTGTCACCAGATGCAGCCTGTCACTTGTCACTGATGCCTGTCAACAGATGCAGCCTGTCACTTGTCACCATTGCCTGTCACCAGATGCAGCCTGTCACTTGTCACTGA
Organism: Rana muscosa; assembly: GCA_029206835.1. Lineage (NCBI taxonomy): Eukaryota > Metazoa > Chordata > Amphibia > Anura > Ranidae > Rana > Rana muscosa. The sequence continues at coordinate 459,691,092 of CM055116.1, read as the reverse complement.
TGCCTGTCACCAGATGCAGCCTGTCACTTGTCACCATTGCCTGTCACCAGATGCAGCCTGTCACTTGTCACCATTGCCTGTCACCAGATGCAGCCTGTCACTTGTTACCATTGCCTGTCACCAGATGCAGCCTGTCACTTGTCACCATTGCCTGTCACCAGATGCAGCCTGTCACTTGTCACCATTGCCTGTCACCAGATGCAGCCTGTCACTTGTCACCATTGCCTGTCACCAGAGGCAGCCTGTCACTTGTCACCATTGCCTGTCACCAGATGCAGCCTGTCACTTGTCACCAATGCCTGTCACCAGATGCAGCCTGTCACTTGTTACCATTGCCTGTCACCAGATGCAGCCTGTCACTTGTCACCGATGCCTGTCACCAGATGCAGCCTGTCACTTGTCACCGATGCCTGTCACCAGATGCAGCCTGTCACTTGTCACCGATGCCTGTCACCAGATGCAGCATGTCACTTGTCACTGATGCCTGTCACCAGATGCAGCCTGTCACTTGTCACCATTGCTTGTCACCAGATGCAGCCTGTCACTTGTCACCATTGCCTGTCACCAGATGCAGCCTATCACTTGTCACAATTGCCTGTCACCAGATGCAGCCTGTCACTTGTCACCAATGCCTGTCACCAGATGCAGCCTGTCACTTGTTACCATTGCCTGTCACCAGATGCAGCCTGTCACTTGTCACCGATGCCTGTCACCAGATGCAGCCTGTCACTTGTCACCGATGCCTGTCACCAGATGCAGCCTGTCACTTGTCACTGATGCCTGTCACCAGATGCAGCCTGTCACTTGTCACCGATGCCTGTCACCAGATGCAGCCTGTCACTTGTCACTGATGCCTGTCACCAGATGCAGCCTGTCACTCAGCCTGGCTCTCTCTCCCTCCCCTTCAGATGGGCATGCTGGGGGCTGCAGTTTCCCCCCTAGAATTGCAATGGGCCAGCCATTTGCACTACATATCCCATAATCCTCTTTTCTCCTTTTTAGTTTTTTTCCCTGGCCAATGGGAGGAAAAGGGGGAAGAAACATAGCGGTGGCTGTCCTAGGAACAGCAGCATGAGGAGGAGAAGGAGGGGGGAGAAGAGCCCGCAGCTGCTCTCTCTCCACACACACAGCCGCTCCGATCTCATGCTGTTACATACAGGGAGGAGGTGGGTGGAGCTAGCCGGAGGAGGAGGAAGTGAAATACTCTCTGCAATGAATGGTGGGCCTCTCTCTCCTTACGTCACTGGTTGCTAGACACAAAGCGGTCCGCGGCTAGCAACCAGTTTGGGCAGTGAAGCAGGGGCCGCTGGAGAGACCCTTGAAGTGGGTCTTGCCACTGCGGCCAGTGACAGCGGTGCCGGCGATGCAGTACAGTATGACACTGCACACTAGATGGAGGGAAACCCAGGTCCTCAGGCAGTGCGCCCCTGTTGCCGCCCCTCTTAAAGTGCCGCCTGGGACCATGGTCCCATCGGGTCCCATGGTAGGGCCGGCCCTGTGTATTGGGTACCTCTTGCCCAGAAGCAGCCCAGTGGGTTTGGTCACCCTACTGTGCATTCTGGGAGAGGGTACTTAAGGAGCAGACACCGTTTTGGCGGGGTTTTCCGATCCTGACCTGATGGCCCTCCTGGCCTCAGGGATGTGTTAGCAGTTTTTCTGCCTCGGGGCCTGCAGATCCCCAAAGGCTCCGTTACTGAAAGTAGGCCCAGGTGTTTCTGGGGCCTACTGATCCAGAGATGGTCCTGTGTCGCCTTGCCTGCGGGAAGGGACCGAGCAATTGAGGACTCAATTGAAGGACGCATCCGGATGAAAACCTACCTCACAGTGCTGCCGGCCTGGCTGAAAGATCCTGGTACTGTGTGCTTTGTGTTCAGAACTTTACCAAGTGTGTGGTGGTTACCCAAGTCTGTGGCAGAGACTTTTGGCGGAGCTCGCACCGGCTGCTATGTCAGTAAGAGGGGCCTATCCGGTGGTGGCTAGATCCAGTGTGGAAGCTGTTGGTCCTCTGGATTAGGAAAATACCCGTGATCCGCAAACAAGGTACACATAGTTGGCAACATTGGAAAAAAATAATCCGGGACACTTTTTTTGCATGGAGGCGGAGCCTTGCTATAATTAGGGGGCGGGGCATCCATTTGTAGGCGAGTCACACCCTAATAGGAAAATGCGGTGAAAAAATGGGAGTGGTTTACGTGCGATAGTGGTGGTGGCTTAAATGGGCGTGGCTCAGAAGGGGTGTGGTTGAAGTCCAAGATGAAGAAAGAAAGAAAGAAAGAAAGAAAGAAAGAAAGAGAACGAAAGAAGCCAGATCCTACACCACAATAGAAATGTGTATTCCAGAAAGTTTTTACAAAATCGGCAGATAAAGATACTCCAAAACACCTGTTGTTGGCGCTTCAATCATACCGGCACCATGTTTGTTATGGTGTCAGGGTGATTGAAGCGCATTATTTCTATTAATACATTGTAATATAAAATGAAATCATTCAATTCACCATAATGCCGAATCAGTGGAAGCGTGTCACCTGCCACGTCGCCTGCCACCAGATGCCTCCCCAGCAGTCCGTCCTTGCATCAGGTGCCTCCCCAGCAGTCCGTCCTTACATCAGGTGCCCCCAGAAGCAGAGCCCCTCTTTACAGAACTGTGTCCCTGGCAGCGGAGCCCTCCTTTACATCTGGTGTCCCCGGCAGTGGAGCCCTCCTTACAGATCTGTGTCCCCCAGCAACAGAGCCCTCCTTACTTCAGTGTCCGCAGCAGCTGGCAGCAGTGGAGCCCTCCTTTACATCCGGTGTCCCCGGCAGCAGAGCTCTCCTTTACATCTGGTGTCCCCAGCAGCGGAGCCCTCCTTTACATCTAGTGTCCCCAGCAGCGGAGCCCTCCTTTACATCTGGTGTCCCCAGCAGCGGAGCCCTCCTTTACATCTGGTGTCCCCAGCAGGGGAGCCCTCCTTTACATCTGGTGTCCCCAGCAGCGGAGCCCTCCTTTTACATCTGGTGTCCCCCAGCAGCAGAGCCCTCCTTTACATCTGGTGTCCCCAGCAGGGGAGCCCTCCTTTACATCTGGTGTCCCCAGCAGCGGAGCCCTCCTTTACATCTGGTGTCCCCAGCAGCGGAGCCCTCCTTTACATCTGGTGTCCCCAGCAGCGGAGCCCTCCTTTACATCTGGTGTCCCCCAGCAGCAGAGCCCTCCTTTACATCTGGTGTCCCCCAGCAGCAGAGCCCTCCTTTACATCTGGTGTCCCCAGCAGCAGAGCCCTCCTTTACATCTGGTGTCCCCAGCAGGGGAGCCCTCCTTTACATCTGGTGTCCCCAGCAGCGGAGCCCTCCTTTACATCTGGTGTCCCCAGCAGCGGAGCCCTCCTTTACATCTGGTGTCCCCCAGCAGCAGAGCCCTCCTTTACATCTGGTGTCCCCCAGCAGCAGAGCCCTCCTTTACATCTGGTGTCCCCAGCAGCAGAGCCCTCCTTTACATCTGGTGTCCCCAGCAGGGGAGCCCTCCTTTATATCTGGTGTCCCCAGCAGCGGAGCCCTCCTTTACATCTGGTGTCCCCAGCAGCGGAGCCCTCCTTTACATCTGGTGTCCCCCAGCAGCAGAGCCCTCCTTTACATCTGGTGTCCCCAGCAGCAGAGCCCTCCTTTACATCTGGTGTCCCTCAGCAGCGGAGGACTCCTTTACATCTGGTGTCCCCCAGCAGCGGAGCCCTCCTTACAGGTCTGTGTCCCCCAGCAGCGGAGCCCTCCTTACAGGTCTGTGTCCCCCAGCAGTGGAGCCCTCCTTACAGGTCTGTGTCCCCTAGCAGCAGAGCCCTCCTTACAGGTCTGACTGTGTCCCCCAGCAGCGGAACCCTCCTTACAGGTCTGACTGTGTCCCCTAGCAGCGGCAGCCACTGGGCAGGAGTAGAGAGCGACACGAGAACAGCGGAGTTCAGGGGGATATCTATACTGAGTGCCATATTTACACAGCATTTTTCACTGGCCCCCGGGGAACAGATGCTCTCACCTGCCGGCGTCTCCGTGTGTGTGCTGGAGGCAGAGGCAGCGGCAGCTCCACGGTCCATTATCATTTCCCGATGTCGTGCCGAGAATGGTTCCCCCGCCGGATTCTGTTCCCCCTGGCTCTCGGCTCCTATCGGAGCTCCGCCTCCCCAGCCCTGTACATTGCCGCTCCCTCACGATGCTCCTAATACCGCCCTGCCTCGCTTTCTCATGTGTGAACACAGAGAGGGGAGAAGTCGATTGGCTGCTCCTCCCCTCGCCACTGAACACAAGAGGAAATAATTCTTGTGTCTGCAGCGGCGGCCATCTTTTTGTAGCCCGCTGTTTTACCCAAACATTCCCCATTTTCCCGGCGGCCGGGACAAAGGCAAAATTCGGGGAAAATAGGCGGGACAAAATAAATACGGGACGAGGGTCCCAAATCCGTGATTGTCCCGGGGAAAACGGGACTGTTGGCAACTATGGGTACCTGAATCTACCCTAACCCTCCATCCCTCTGTCTGGAAGTTTCTTTAATAAAAACCCTTGAGAAAAAGAGACTAATGCCGCGTACACACGATTGTTTTTTCTGATGAAAAAAGACCGATGGACTTCATCGGACAAACCGATCGTGTGTGGGCCCCATCGGTCTTTTTTCTATCTGTATAAAAAAATAGAACATGTTTTAAATTATACCGATGGAAAAAAAAACAATAGCAAATTCCGATCGTCTGTGGGGAACTCTATCGGAGAAAAAACCCACGCATGCTCAGAATCAAGTCAACGAATGCTCAGAAGCATTGAACCTAATTTTTCTCGGCTCATTCGGAGTGTTTTACGTCACGGCGTTTGGGACGGTCGGATTTTTGACTGATGGTGTGTAGGCAAGACTGATGGAAGTCAGCTTCATCGGATTTCTGATGGAAAAATCCATCGGATTTTATTCCATTGGAAATCCGATCGTGTGTACAGGGCATTAGTGTTTGGTGCAGACATTTGTGAGCAACTCTTCAAGGAAGACCCCTGGGACGGACGTGGTGAACAGTAAGGTAACGGCAGACCCAAATCTTAAACCAGCGGCCCCTTAAACCAGCGGCAGACAGTACAGTTACAATACAATTCAATACAGGCGGATTCAGAGGGCCTTGCTCCTTAGAGTTTACAATCTAGAAACTGATGGACACTGATAAGCGGCACTGATAGGCAGCACTAGTGGGCACTGATAGGCGGCACTGATGGGCACTGCTAGGTGGCACTGATGAGGGGGTACTGATAGGCTGCACTGATGGGCACTAATGAGTAGGCACTGATAGGTGGTACTGATGAGGGGGTACTGATAGGCAGCACTGATAGGTACTGATAGGCAGCACTGATGGGGCTGCACGGATAATTAGGGCACTGGTGATGATCATTACCCTGATTATCTGTGTAAATTTTCCATGTCATGCTTGCCAGATACTGGCTCTCCTCACGCTGTGATAGCACACAAGGAAGGAATACAGACATTCGGCAAGTTTGTTTACATGTGATCCGCTGTGATTGATTTCTGCGATCTGTGTTCAGCTGTGTCATCGACACATCGATCACAGAGCGCACGGGGGGGGGGGGGGTTTGGGAGGACTTCCATGGACGCCCTCCCAGAACAAGAGAGCCGCTCTGTGTAGCCACCTTTCAGCTATACTGAGGGTCTGAAATGGTTAAACGCATATTACACCACCCCTTCCCGGATCTTTAACTGACAGCGGCCTGCACAATAGAACCCTGCATTTTAGTGTGTGGGCCAGAGAAAATGGGCCCTTATTATTAATATTATTACTATTATTTCTAGGTTACATTCACACCGGTGACTAGAGCTTGTGTAAATAGTAGCGGCAGGAATCAAAGACTCAGAGTGTGTTGGTGCGGTCGCCAGTCAGGTTTACCATAATGACAGGTCTCCGGTGGTCGCAGCTATTGGCTGATCACTGCAGATATTCACTGGCTGTGCAGAGAGCCGCGAATAGCTGTGGCCGCCGGTGACCTGTCATTATAGTGATTGGGGTCAGCATCTGCACAGGAACTGTCGCTACAATTCACACCGGCCTTAATCAGTGGTGTGAATATAGTTGTTATTATCATTGTGACTAAGAGGCCCCATACACACTATTAGATTTTCTGAAGATTTTGTCTTCAGATTTACCAAAACCATGTAATATAGAGGTTAAACCTTCATGCCTCGTACACACGACCGGTTTTCCCGTCGGATAAAAAATCAATCATTTTTCCGACGTAATTCCTCTCAAGCCTGCCTTGCATACACACGGTCACACAAAAGTCCGGTGAACTTTTGACTGCCAAGAACGTAGTGACGTAAAAGACTATGACGACCTGACAAAATAAAGTTCTATGCTTCCGAGCATGCGTTGAATTGTTTCCGAGCATGCGTGTTTTTTTTTCCCGTCAGAAAAGCATACAGACGAACAGTTTTCCTTACGGGGAAAAAAGTGATCCTGCTCTCTTTTTTTCCCCGGCAGTTTTCCCGTCGGAAAAACTCTGATGGAGCATACACACGGCCGGGATTCCCGGCCAAAAGCTCTCATCGCAGTTTTTCCGCCGGGAAAAACGGTCTTGTGTATGAGGCATAAGAGTTTCAATTTGTATGCAATCAGGCAGGCCCTGGCACTACATGGTTTTGGTAAATCTGAACACAAAAATCTGCAGAAAATCTAATAGTGTGTATGGGGTCTAACATTCATGCAAAAGTCATACAGCCTTCCTGCAATAAACTAATAATTATGTTTATCTCAATTAAAGTTGCACTTTCTTTTTTTTTTTGGATAGAGAAAGAGAGGGTTATATACCTTTGTCAGTTTTTTTTTTTTTTTTGTCATCTGTGTTTCATTAGGGAAATATCCCTTCACTTCCTGTTCCATAGCCAAAACAGTAAGTGAGAGGCAATGCCAGGGTCCCCAGAACTAGTGTTCCATTGGAAAATTTACCCTCTATTAGTGTTCTGGTGACAGCTCAAAAGGTAGAATTTTCTTTCACTTCTGGGCATAATAATAATCAGGTTGAATCTCCCGAAAGAGGACACAGGCAGCAAGAAAAATATAGGACAGGTGTCCCTTTTTACTCTATCCAAAACAAACAGCTAGGCCTCGTACACACGACCGATTTTCTCGGCAAGAACCAGCAAGAAACTTGCTGGCAGAGAGGTCTTGCCGAGTAAATCGGTCGTGTGTACGCGGCTATCGGGTTTCTCGTCGAGAAAAACGACAAGAAACCTCGACGAGAAAATAGAGAACCTGCTCTCTATTTTCTCGTCGAGATTCTCCTTGGCATGTTTCTCGACGAGAAAAGTGAGTGTGTGTACACTTACCTGTCCTCCGGGAAGCCCGCGCATGTTCGAAATGAATTCGACGCATGCGCGGTAGCTTCCTAGGCATACGTAGGGTATACCAAGATGGCGGCGACGGCATTGAATGTGACGAGCGCATGCTCGACGTAGTCGATGACGTCACCGCGTACACTCCATTCAAAGAACCGCAGGTTCTTTGAAACGAGCGTGTGTACACTCGGCCGGGACAAGTTTCTTGTCCAAGAATCTCGTCGAAAAAAACGACATGTTTTTTTCAACGAGAATCTCGGCCGTGTGTACGAGGCCCTACACTTTAAAACTGAACTCCAGGAAAAGTAAAAACCTTCCCATGCAGTGGGAATGTGTCCACATTGCAAGGGTTAAATGCTCACTTATGTCTACATGGAAAAGCTAGATCAGTCCCTGCACCCTATTCTCCCCCTATGCCAGGGATGTCTTAATGCATGGGCACTCCTGGGCAATGCCCAGGGGCCCCAGGTGCATGGGGACCCCATGATAATCTTGCATTACATTGTACTTGCCAACTGTCCCGAATTTGCCGGGATAGTCACACTTTTTACTAAGGTGTTCCGGGATGGCCATGTCCAAGGCAGCATCCTGGAACCTGTACTGTGCTTTCCTGATCCCAGTATTGTGTCCTCCTGATGCCCCCCCTCCCCATACTGTGCCTTCCTGATCCCAGTATTGTGCCCTCCTGATGCCCCCCCTCCCCATAATGTGCCTTCCTGATCCCAGTATTGTGCCCTCCTGATGCCCCCCCTCCCCATACTGTGCCTGCCTGATGCCAGTATTGTGCCCTCTCTCTCTCTCCCTCCCATACTGTGTCCTCCTGATGCCCCCCCCCTCCCCATACTGTGCCTTCCTGATCCCAGTATTGTGCCCTCTCTCCCTCCCTCCCATACTGTGTCCTCCTGATGCCCCCCCTCCCCATACTGTGCCTTCTTGATCCCAGTATTGTGCCCTCTCTCCCTCCCTCCCATACTGTGTCCTCCTGATGGCCCCCCCCCCCTCCCCATACTGTGCCTTTCTGATCCCAGTATTGTGCCCTCCTGATGCCCCCTCCCCATACTGTGCGTTCCTGATCTCAGTATTGTGCCCTCCTGATGCCCCACCTCCCCATACTGTGCGTTCCTGATCCCAGTATTGTGCCCTCCTGATGCCCCACCTCCCCATACTGTGCCTTCCTGATCCCAGTATTGTGCCCTCTCTCCCTCCCTCCCATACTATGTCCTCCTGATGAACCCCCCCCCCCCCTCCCCATACTGTACCATTCCGCTTCCCCACATGTAATGTACCCTTTGTGTTGATTAGCCTTTAATTTATGGCATGTTTTCTTATTGTTTAAAACGCATTTTATTGAAAGTAATAAATACATATTTCATTCTATTAACTGATTTTATTTTAATTCTTAACACGTAAATTGGGGCAGGCTGGTAGGGGTCCCAGTGCATTACTTTGCCAGGAGCCCATGATGCTATTAAGATGGTCCTGCACTACGCTCCAGTTGTCCAAGGCCCTCTAAATTTATCCAGTTCGATGCAAGGCCCATAGCCTTTTATTGGATGTGAAGATACTGTGGAACAGTCTACTGCCGGAGCACAGGAGAGCATCATCTGCCGGGAATCAGGTAAACAAAAGTACTTGGTTGCCCATTGCAAGGGAAGGTTTTTACTTTTTTATTGAGTTAAGCTCTAAATGTTTCTTGGGATGCAGCAGCAAACACATTAGATATGTATAATGGTGTGTATTATATTACTTGCAGGAGGCTGCTTCATGTAAAAACCTTTCTTGTGGTGCCCCCTTCATAGTCGCTGGATACTACCCCGAGAGACTGTGTGCTGGCTCCATGATATTTAACAGCAGCCTCTGCTACTGAGAAAAGTTGTGTCCTTTCTGCCACTCCTATTTCTCACATTACTATGCTCCCACAATGCATCATAATCTGTAAATGGAGGAGGAGCAAAAAGCACAAAGTGTTATATATATGTAGCGTCCTGCTCCTGTTGACCAGGCGCTATTATCTCTGAGGCGTATTGGGTGCTTTTTCCCAGAGTCCACCTAGCGGGAGGTTGCTACCGCTGGGCATGCTGGGAGAGGGTACTTAAGGGGCTGACGCCATTTTTGGAGAGGCTCTCTCACCTCATGGCCACCCTGGCCAGAGGAATGTGACAACTTCTCTTCTGCCTCGGGGGCCTGCTGGCCCGAGGTTTCGTTACTGGAGGTGGGCCCAGAAGTTATCTCGGGCCTACTGGATCGAGGGTGATCCTGTGCTGTGGGAAGAAGCCGAGCAGTTGAAGGAACCAGGGGAGGACTCGTCTTGGAGAATACGCAGCGGAAGGCTGGTATCTCGAGAGGAGCCTGGGGCCTCAATTGGAGGATGCATCCAGACCAATCTGTCTCACAGTATTGCCGGGTTGGCTTAAAGGACTTTTCATACTGTGTAGTCATGCTTGAACTTTGAAATTCTGATTACCAAGTCTGTGGCAGAGACTTTTCATTTTTGCCCGTGCATCATCCCGGCTGCTAGGCCGGTGAGAGGGGCCTATCCGGGTGAGCAAGATCCAACGACAGTGCGTGTACCTGTCTCCGGGATCTCAAGTTTTCCTCAGTGATCTGCATCAGGTACCTGAACTTCCCCTAACCCTCCATCCCTCTTTCTGCCAATGTTGTGGTAAATAAAAAGCATTGGAAAAGACTCAGTGACTGGCAACCGTGTTTTATGCAACTTTAACCCTAGACTTTGAGCCAACACGGAGAACAGTGGGGTAACGGCAGACCAAAACTAACCAGCAGCTCCTACGGGGGTAGTGCTACATAATGTTAACTGAATTTTTTTTTTTGTAATAAAATGTTATGCTCTTCTGACACACTGTGGTAGATTTACTTGAAGTGGTAACATATACCCAGTGAAGTGACTGGCCTCAGGTGATACACATGTAGCGCCCTGGGGTTTAGTCAGGGAGCTTCTCACCAAATTCCTTGTCAGTAGTAGCTACTGTAGATAGTTGTTAGAGATCCATTGATTCCTCCTTAAGTTTGGCCTTGTTGTACTTTTCTCTTCTGCCACTAGGTGGCCAGGCACTTGGTGGCATTAGATATGAGAAGGAAATTTCAAGGTCAAGTTATGGGTGTGTAGCGGGGTGTTGTATTTAGGGGAAGTGTCTGAGTGGTAATTAGGCTCAGGCCTCGTACACACGACCGATTTTCTCGGCAAGAACCAGCAAGAAACTTGCTGGCAGAGAGGTCTTGCCGAGTAAATCGGTCGTGTGTACGCTGCTAGCGGGTTTCTCGTCGAGAAAACCGACAAGAAACCTCGACGAGAAAATAGAGAACCTGCTCTCTATTTTCTCGTCGAGATTCTCCTCGGCATGTTTCTCGACGAGAAAAGTGAGTGTGTGTACACTTACCTGTCCTCCCGGAAGCCTGCGCATGTTCGAAATGAATTCGACGCATGCGCGGTAGCTTCCTAGGCATACGTAGGGTAGACCAAGATGGCGGCGACGGCATCGAATGTGACGAGCGCATGCTCGACGTAGTCGATGACGTCACCGCGTACACTCCTTTCAAAGAACCGCGGGTTCTTTGAAACGAGCGTGTGTACACTCGGCCGGGACAAGTTTCTTGTCCAAGAATCTCGTCGAAAAAAACGACATGTTTTTTTCAACGAGAATCTCGGCCGTGTGTACGAGGCCTCAGACACACTAATTGTTAGGGTTAATGGACCATTTCTGTCCATGGGAGATGGTGTTGGTGTGCAGTTCCCTGTGGCCTACAGGTGGCGCTGTTGCCGTAGGTTAGGGTTGAACCGCTGATACAGGGCTGTGCTCTTTTTGTACCCTCTCGGCAGTAGTACGGCGGGGCACCTGCTGTACCTGTCGGGAGAGGGTATAAAAGGGGGCAGCCATCTTCCATGGGTCAGTCTTCGTCCATGCCCAGGCACCTTCGGCCTGGGTGTGCGTGTTTCATCTCCGTGTGCCCTAGGCCCGGAGGCCTGGTTCCTGTTCCATCCCAGACACCTTCAGTCTGGGGTGAGGTACTATTTTCAAAGGCCCGGAGCCCAGCAACTTTTGGCTGTGGTCCGCCAAGGATCGAGAGCTCCCAGGGTGCTGCCTTGCGAGGGGACCCATATCTGAGATGAGGAGGCCAGGGAGGTAACCCTTTCCAAAGACCCAGCGCAGAGTCGTGGTGACGGTGAGGGCCTCTGGTAACTCCGGAGGGATGGTTTTCTCCTTTACATGGGCCAAATACTTCAAGAAGGTAGTTCATCAAGTCAGTGGCAGTGACTTCATAGGGCAAGGCCCTATTCACCAGGTCTGTGGCAGTGACCTGTTCATTAAGTCAGTGGCAATGACTTCTATTCACCAGGTCTGTGGCAGAGACCAATCTCACGGTCTGTGGCAGAGATCGTGCGCCAAAACTGTTTGTGAAACCTAAACAGTCTGAAGAAATCATTTGAGTTTGTGCCTGGACCTCCTCCCACCTAAGCAGTCCTGTGTCTTGTTCCAACCTGTCTGCTGTTAAAGAGACTATTTGTTATCCAGTGTGAAATAAATATAGAAGTTGGACTTTCAGTTGGTGTGGACAATTATATTACAGGGGAAAAATAAAGACTTGCATCTATTCAAGGTAGAGCTGAGAATCATCCTCGGGAGGATTTAACTCCAACCGCAGGCAGACCCAAAACTAACACCGCTCAACCTTCTCACACAGGAGGGTACGGGCTTGTGGTGCGGTGTGCCTCTCTCTGCCTGCGAGGAGCCTAATTAAATGCAGGTAAAGACTGAGGGGTCTGTGCGCTACAGGTGTATAGGATGTCTCAGCCAATGGGCAGGGGTTTTCTTGAGTCCCTTGGTCTGCTGGGAGAGCCTATATATTCGGGGGGAGTCATGCGATCTATGTTCTGTGCCACCTGGACTGCCATCTGGGTGGACGTGTGTCGTCTTCCCCAGGCTGCTAGGCCAGAGATTGGGCCTATCCCGGGGGAATCTGGCAGTGCAGGGTTGGGACTGCTTCTTGCAGTCCAACCAAAAGTGACGGTTCTGCCGGCCAGAGAACCTGTCGCGGTCGGAGGTAGAATGGAAGCTGCCACCACTAAGGGACCAACTACCTAATTACCAGGAACCACAGTGAGTAACTGAAGCAAGTACCGGAGCAACATTCTCACCGGACGGGCACGGTGGAGAATCAGGAAACTTCAGACAGTGGTCAAGCCAGGTACCCAGCCAGCGGAGGTGATGCTTGCAGAGCAGCCTTGTGTGTCAAGCCAGGGGCCGAGATGGTTAGCAGGGGTGAAGCTTGAAAGCTATCTGAAGTGCCAATCTAGGGACTCAGCAGGGAAGCGTGGGTGACGCTTGAGGGAGATACCACCGCAAAAGCCTTGAGGAGCTCACAGTATTCAGAGTCAGTGAATCAGAGAGTCCAGTGAGAGACTAGGAGCTCAAGGGGCTGAGGAGCTACAAGTGGACATCTTAGTGAAGCTGAGAGAACTGTTGAACTTTGCGTTAGGAACTGTTAAACGCTGTTGCCATAGGAGACAGCAAACCTGCACGTGCAGAAGTGGCACCTTGCTGGAGCCTTTCCCTGTACGGCTGTTCTCCTATTGAAGTCTTGGAGTCTGCCTATTGAAATTGCAACTACCTAAGGGTGTCCTGGCCCTAACCCTCTTTCCCTTGCAAAATATAAAAAGGACTGTTAAAAGAAATAAAACCTTTTTTGCATCCAATAAGTGTCTGGCACCCGATGACTTTCACCATTTTTGCACCCACTATGCCTCACAACCCACCACATATTGAAGGATGTCAGTGGTCTGTGGCCTCAAAGTTTCTCATTAGACTGGAAGAAGTTAGAGATTCTGCTACACACAGAGATAAAACCAATCCTCCTACATAAACCATATCTGTTTATCTGCGGTCTTCTCTTCTCTACAGCCCTTCAAAGTCCAGAATTTATAAAGCTTCACTGAGCTTTCAGAAAGCAGGGGGCAGAGAGTTGCAATTACACACTGCAGAGCTCAGTGAAGAAAGCTCTGAGAGCTGATTGGAGGGACAGGACACCCCCCTCTTCACACAGCACACAGAAACAGAGCTGAGCTGTCAATTAGCTGGAGGTCCCTCCCCTGTCACCATTTTTCTCTTGGTGTCAGGAAAACTTGTCAAACATGATTCATGCTGAGAGTTTAGTGCTTTTAATTTAGACAGGTACACACTATAGAAGGATATGCTTTGTTCATATTTCATCTCTGAGGTTTACAACCATTTTCCACTTGAAGACCAGGCCTTTTCTGACACTTTTTGTTCACCAATCAGTATTGATAAACAAAGGGCGTAACAATTAATGTAACAATCAGTATTTTTTGCTAGAAAATTTCTTAGAACCCCAAACATTATATTTTTTTAAGCAAAGGCAATAAAAATACAGGGGTCCCCGGGTTACGAACCCGTTAGGGACTGTCCTCCTGTCTGTAATTCTGAAATGTTCGTAAGTAGGGCGCGCATGCGTAGAACGACAATTACGGACATTTCCGATGTTTCCTGATGTTCCGTCGAATGGCGTTCTGCGCATGCGCGGCCAATTACGAACATTTCCGACATTTTCCGAGGCTCCGTCTGGCCGCGCATGCGCAGAACAGCAGATGGCCCGCGCAGAACGGCAGAGGGTCCCCCCAGCGCCCAGTTCGTAAGTAGGAGGGGTTCGTAAGTCGGGCGTTCGTAAGTCGGGGACCCCCTGTAGGTTGGTTTTGCAATTTTTATGTCACGCGGTATTTGGGCAGCGGTTTTTCAAATGCATTTGTCTGGAAAAAATACAAGTTTTTTTTATTTTTATGGAAAAACACAATACATAACCAAATTTGGTAAAATATAAAAGATGATGTTACACTGAGTAGATGGATACAAACATGTCGCGCTTTAAAATTGCGCACGTCTGTGCAACTGTAACAAACAACGTAAATTTTACTATCCATAGGGGACACTTTAAAAGCCTTTACAGGTAACCACTTTAGATTCACACAGGAGGTCTGGTGCTAGAATTACTGCCCACGATCTGACGTTGGTGGTTATACCTCACATGTGTAGGACGATCAGTGTTTGCGTGCGTGTGGAACCGCTGTGTGCGTTTGCCTTTGCGCGTAAGCACGGGGGGGCTTTAATTTTTTATGTTTTTCTTACACTATCGCTTTTGTTTTGTTTTTTGTTTTTTTATTGCTGTTACAAGGAATCTAAACATCCCTTGTGACAGCAATAGGCATGTGGCAAGCAGTGGCGGAACTACCAGGGCTGCAAAGGTGACCTGAGGAAATTCCCTTAACCACTTAAGCCCCGGACCATTTTGTAGTTAAAGGACCAGAGGTGTTTTCAGAATTTGGCACTGCGCTGCTTTACCTGGAAATTGTGCGGACATGCAATGTTGTACCCAAACAAAATTTGCGTCCTTTTCTTCCCACAAATAGAGCTTCCTTTTAATGGTATTTGATTGCCTCTGCGATTTTTTTTTTTTTTTTTGCGATATAAACGGAAAAAGACAGAAAATTTTGAAAAGAAATTATATTTTCTACTTTTTGTTATAAGTAAAATCAAATAAACTCAATTTTAGTCATACATTTAGGCCAAAATGTATTCTGCCACATGTCTTTAGTAAAAAAAATGTCAATAAGCGTATATTTATTGGTTTGCGCAAAAGTTATAGCGTCTACAACTAGGGTACATTTTCTGGAATTTACACAGCTTTTAGTTTATGACTGCCTATTTCATTTCTTGAGGTGCTAAAATGTCAGGGCAGTACAAAACCCCCCCAAATGACCCCATTTTGGAAAGTAGACACCCCTAGGAAATTGCTGAAAGGCATGTTGTGCCCATTGAATATTTTTATTTTTTTTGTTCCAAGTGAGTGAATAATGACAAAAAAATAAATAAAAAATTACAAAAAGTTGTCACTAAATGATAAATTGCTCACACATTCCATGGTTATATGTGAAATTGCACCCCAAAATACATTTTGCTGCTTCTCCTGAGTACAGGGATACCACGTGTGGGACTTTTTAGGAGCCTAGCCGCGTACGGGGCCCCGAAAACCAAGCACCGCCTTCAGGATTTCTAAGGGCACAAATTTTTGATTTCACTCCTCACTACCTATCACAGTTTCGAAGTCCATAAAATGCCAAAATAGCACAAAACCCCCCCAAATGACCTCATTTTGGAAAGTAGACACCCCAAGCTATTTGCTGAGAGGCATGTTGAGTATTTTACAGCTCTCATTTGTTTTTGAAAATGAAGAAAGTAAATCATTTTTTTTTTTTTTTTTAATTTTCAAAACTTTGTGACAAAAAGCGAGATCTGCAAAATACTCAACATACCTCTCAGAAAATAGCTTGGGGTGTCTACTTTCCAAAATGGGGTCATTTGGGGGGGTTTTGTGCCATCTGGGCATTCCATGGCCTCCGAAACTGTGATAGGCAGTGAGAAGTGAAATCAAAAATGTATACCCTTAGAAAGCCTGAAAGGGGTGATTGGTTTTTGGGGTCCTGTACGCGGCTAGGCTCCCAAAAAGTCTCACATGTGGTATCCCCGTACTCAGGAGTAGTGATGAGCCGAACACCCCCGGGTTCGGTTCGCACCAGAACCCGCGAACGGACCGAAAGTTCGTACGAACATTAGAACCCTATTAAATACAATGGATGCGAACGTTCGAATTCTAAAGTGCTAATTATAACGACTATTATGCATGTTATTGTCCTAAAAAGGGTTTGGGAACCCGGGTTCTGCACCAGGGGACATGTATCAATGCAAAAAGAAGTTTTAAAAACGGTCGTTTTTCGGGAGCAGTCATTTTAATGATGCATAAAGTGAAAAAAAAAAAGTCAAATATTCCTTTAAATATCGTACCTGGGGGGTGTCTAAAGTATGCCTGTGAAGTGCCACGTGTTTCCCGTGTTTAGAACTGTCCCTGCACAAAATGACACTTCTAAAGGAAAAAAAAGCCATTTAAAACTGCTTGCGGCTTTAATGTAATGTCTGGTCCCGGTAATATGGATGAAAATCTTTAAGAAAAATGGCATAGCTACCCCATGACCCCCCCCCCTACCCCAGCCCATTACCAGCCCCTTTGGGTCTTGTATGGATATTAAGGGGAACCCCGCACATAAAATAAAAAAGGCCCTATATACTCTGAACAGCCGTATACAGGCGGTGCATACAAGACAGGGACTGTAGGTTTGTTCTTATGTAGAATCTGTTTGTAATTTTGAACAGGTACATTGTTTAAGTGTAGCTCCAGCCCAAAAATCTATTTTTAAACTTTTTGGAAAACATAGGTAAGGGTTATCACCCCTGTAACATTTGTTTTGCTGTCTGTGCCCCTGTTCAGAACATTTCACCTCACTTTCCGTCCCAATGACAACTGTTTTTGAAATGTGGTGTTTTTCTTGAAACAAGGATTGCTGATAAAGCATCAGTACAGAGGAGACACCTTTCTCCCATATTAATTCTTACAGGAGAGAATTTTCCTTCCAAGGGGTAGATTTCCTCTCACTTCCTGTTGTCTTCTTGCGTTTGCAAGTAGGAGTCGTTTGTAAGTTGGATGTTTGAAAGTAGGGACCTGCCGTATATACTCTGCAGAAATACGCCCCTTAGTTGTTGGTGTTGGCACAACACTGTAAGCACTCACAGTTACTCTTGGTTGGTGCTGGAACGCCCTGCTGTCAACTATTATATCAGGAATTTTAATTACATATAATTGTTGAACAGTGGTAGTAAAAATTGGGCCTTTGATGGTGGTGCTGGTGCCACAACACTGTAAGCCCTGACAGTTACTCTTGGTGGGTGCAGCAATGGGCCCTGCTGTGAATTATTAGATCAAGGATTGTAATTGCATGCCCCTGTTGAACAGGGGCTGAAAAATTGGGCCTTTCGTGGTGGTGGTGGTGGTGTTGCCACAACACTGTAAGCCCTCAGAGTTACTCTTGGTGGGTGCAGGAATGGGCCCTGCTGTGAATTATTAGATCAAGAATTGTAATTGCATGCCCCTGTTGAACAGGGGCTGAAAAATTGGCCTTTCGTGGTGGTGGTGGTGGTGGTGGTGTTGCCACAACACTGTAAGCCCTCAGAGTTACTCTTGGTGGGTGCAGGAATGGGCCCTGCTGTGAATTATTAGATCAGGAATTGTAATTGCATGCCCCTGTTGAACAGGGGCTGAAAAATTGGGCCTTTCGTGGTGGTGGTGGTGGTGGTGGTGTTGCCACAACACTGTAAGCCCTCAGAGTTACTCTTGGTGGGTGCAGGAATGGGCCCTGCTGTGAATTATTAGATCAAGAATTGTAATTACATGCCCCTTTTGAACAGGGGCTGAAAAATTGGGCCTTTCGTGGTGGTGGTGGTGGTGGCGTTGCCACAACACTGTAAGCCCTCAGAGTTACTCTTGGTGGGTGCAGCAATGGGCCCTGCTGTGAAATATTAGATCAAGAATTGTAATTACATGCCCCTGTTGAACAGGGGCTGAAAAATTGGGCCTTAGGCACTGGTGGCACAACACTACAACCCCTCACAGATACTGTACTTGGAGCACAGCAATGAGCCCTGTTGCAAAGTATTGCTTCAAAAATTGTAATGACACGCCCCTGTTAAACAGGGGCTGAAAAATTGGGCCTTAGGCACTGGTGCCACAACACTCCAACCCCTCACAGATACTGTACTTGGAGCACAGCAATGAGCCCTATGGCAAATTATTGCTAAAAAAATTGTAATTACACGCCCCTGTAAAACAGGGGCTGAAAAATTGGGCCTTAGCCACTGGTGGCGGCACCCATAAACAAAAATGATCTTCCAAGCTATCATCATCAATCGTATCATTGAGGACTCGGAGGAGGAGGATAGCCAGTCAACATAACAGCACAGGCACTCAGCATCAGCATCAGTCTTGAAGGGATGTGACATGTTAAAATCAATTAGTCTGTTATATCAGCATCAGGTGTGTGGTAGCTGGTGGTGATCCAAGACTGGTTCATCTTGATGAAAGTCAGTCGATCAACAGAGTCGGTGGACAGGCGCACCCTGTGATCTGTGACAAATCCTCCAGCAGCACTGAATGTGCGTTCCGAAAGAACGCTGGATGCAGGACAGGCCAGTAGCTCAATTGCATACTGTGCAAGCTCTGGCCAGTGATCCATCCTCAAGACCCAGTAAGCCAGAGGATTTTCGGTGGGGAAGGTGTCCAAGTCTGACCTTGCCCCTAGATATTCCTGCACCATGTTTATCAGACGCTGGCGATGGTTGCTGGAACTGATCATACTTTGGGGCTGCGGACTAAAGAATTGTCTGAACGCATCGGTCAGACGGCCACCTTCCCCACCGCTCCTTCTTTGACTGACTGAAGCCTCAGCAACTCGTTGTCCAGGACCGGGAGTTTGTAACCTCCCAGTCTCTGGGAACGCGTTGCACAGACCTTTCTGCAAGGCCTCCCGGAGTTGTCTCATCCTCTGCTCCCTCTGCGACGGTAACATAAGGTCCGCAACCTTACCCTTGTACCGTGGATCAAGGAGAGTGGCCAGCCAGTAATGGTCCCTCTCCTTGATCCGAAGAATACGAGGATCCTTCCGCAGACTTTGCAGGATCAGGGAGACCATGCAGCGTAGGTTTGCTGAGGCATTCGCTCCGGAGTCCTCTGGGTCACTAAGGACGACATGATCCGCAGCCACCTCCTCCCAGCCACGTACAAGTCCACTGGTTTCTTGGGACTGTAAATCATCCCTAAAAGACTGCTGCTGATGATGCTGAGTGCCAGCCTCCACCTCCATGCTGACACAATCCTCCTCCTCCTCCTCCTCCTCCTCCTCCTCTTCCTGTGCGATGGGTGGGACAGAAGGAACACTGTCTGGGTAAAGGGGGCCTTGAGAGGCAAGGAAGTCCTCCTCTTCCTGCCTCTGTTCTACCTCAAGTGCCCTGTCCATTATTCCACGCAGCGTGTGCTCCAACAGGTGGACAAGAGGTACAGTGTCACTGATGCATGCACTGTCACTGCTCACCATCCTCGTGGCCTCCTCAAATGGTGCCAGGACAGTGCATGCATCCCTGATCATGCCCCACTGGCGTGGAGAAAAAAAACCAAGCTCCCCTGACCCTGTCCTGGTGCCGTAGTCGCACAGGTACTCATTGATGGCCCTCTGCTGCGTGTGCAGCCGCTGCAGCATGGCCAACGTTGAGTTCCACCTGGTGGGCATGTCACATATAAGGCGGTTCTTGGGCAGGTTCAACTCCTTTTGCAGCTCAGCCAGGCGAGCACTGGCATTATAAGATCTGGGGAAATGCACACAGACTTTCCTGGCCTGCCTCAGGACATCCTGTAAGCCCGGGTACCTGCCCAAGAACCGCTGCACCACCAGGTTAAGGACGTGAGCCACACAGGGCACATGGGTCAGTTGTCCCTGTCGGAGGGCGGAGAGGAGGTTGGTGCCATTGTCGCAAACCACCATTCCTGGCTTAAGCTGGCGTGGCGTCAACCACCTCTCGGCCTGGCCCTGCAGAGCAGACAGGACCTCTGCCCCAGTGTGGCTTCTGTCCCCCAAACACACCAGCGCAAGCACGGCATGGCATCTTTTTGCCTGCGTACTTGCGTAGCCCCTTGAACGGCTACGGAGCACCGCTGGTTCAGAGGACAAAGCACAGGAAGAGGCCATGGAGGAAGAAGAAGAGGAGGGGGTGGAGGAGAGAGGTGTGTCACAACCAGTAGTAGCATTTTGGAGGCGTGGCGGTGGAACAACCTCCAACACTACTGCACCTTGTCCTGCATCCTTCCCAGCTGCCAAAAGAGTGACCCAATGGGCCGTGAAAGAAAGGTAACGTCCCTGTCCATGCCTGCTGGACCATGAGTCAGCGGTAATATGCACCTTACCGCTGACCGCCCTGTCCAGCGAGGCCAAGACATTGCCTTCCACATACCGGTAGAGAGCCAGGATAGCCTTCCGTGAGAAAAAGTGGCGTTTGGGAACCTGCCACTGAGGAACCGCACATTGCACAAACTCACGGAAGGGGGCCGAGTCTACCAACTGAAAAGGCAGCAGTTGAAGCGCTAGCAATTTAGCCAAGCTAGCATTCAACCGCTGGGCATGTGGATGGCTGGGAGTGAACTTCTTTCGACGGTCCAGCAGCTGGAGCAGGGAAATTTGCCTGCTAGAATCGGACGTCGGTGTACTGCTAGCAGAGTGGCCGCAACTACTTGGCTGTGACACACCTAATTCTACACCTTCATTCCTCTCAGTGCATGTTTCAGAGAGGACTGAAGTTATAGTGGGGTTGGAGATCCCAGCTGATGCGGTGCAAGGAGAGGTCCGCTTTGTTCTTTGGTGTGGGTCTTTGAGGTAGGCTTGCCAACGAGCTGCATGGCAGGTCAACATATGTCTGGTCAGGCATGTGGTACCCAAGCGGCTGATGTTTTGGCCACGCGATATACGCTTGAGACATATGTTGCAAACAGCAGCTGTGCGATCTGATGCACTAGCCTCAAAAAAGGCCCACACCAAAGAACTTTTTGAATGACGGGCAGAGGCAGCGCCCTGCACAGGCGGAGCTCTGCGGTGTGATTCCGTCGGTGTACTGCCCTTACGCTGGCCACCAAAGGGCATCCTGCCTCGTTGGAGATGTGCCTCCTCCTCATCCTCCTCCTCCTCCTCTCTCCTATTAGGCACCCACGTGGAGTCAGTGACCTCATCATCCCCTCCCTCCTCATCACTGGAGCCAATCTGGCAGTATGCTGCAGCTGCTGGAACATAACTGCCAGATTGGTGTCCTTCTTGAGCATCCCCTCTGTCTGCTCTCACGCTACTGCCTTCCTGTAGCTGGGTTTCATCATCAGACCCTTCGAAACGCTGGGCATCCTCCTGGAGCATGTACCAAACACTGTGCTCAAACAGTTCGGGGGACTCCTCAGGAGGAGGACATGGTGGGTCTAGGGAAGGAGTGACTGATGATGAGTCTGACATTGATACCAGGGAAGAGGACGCTTTGGCAGCTGCTTTGCCAGTACCCTGAGCCTGGGTGAGAGAGGAGGAGGAGGAGGGCTTGGTCATCCACTCTACCAAGTCTTCGGCATGATGTGGCTCAACATGTCCAGCTGCCGAAAAGAAGGACAAGCGTGTCCCATGGCCATGTGCTGATGACAATGCACCGCGTCCACGACCAGCACTGTTGCCCCCAGACACAGAGCCTGCTTGCCCTCTTTTATTGCCTCCTGACTGTCTGCCTCTCCTTGTTTGCCTTCCAGACATTCTAATAGATGGCCTGCAGGGAGATGGGAAAAAAGCAATAAGGGCTACCTTCAGGTGTCCTTCTCTGTCCCTTTTACTTAAGGATTTCTAAATATGGTTGAGGATGATTGCTTTTGCACAGAATAGCACAACGACAATTTCCCTGACTGTCCAAAAAACAAGGATTTCAAAGATGGTTGATGAGGAATGCTTTAGCACACTATAGCACAAGGAGAATTTCCCTCACTGTCCTTCCCTGTCCCTAGAAACAAGGATTATCACAGTGAAAGAAACTGACACTCTTCCTACCTATAGTTTTCTGTCCCTAGAAAAAATGTTTTTTTAAAGCTGATTGATGATCAATGCTTTAGCACACTATAGCACAAGTAGAATTTCCCTCACTGTCCTTCCCTGTCCCTAGAAACAAGGATTATCACAGTGAAAGAAACTGACACTCTTCCTACCTATAGTTTTCTGTCCCTAGAAAAAATGTTTTTTTAAAGCTGATTGATGATCAATGCTTTAGCACACTATAGCACAAGTAGAATTTCCCTCACTGTCCTTCCCTGTCCCTAGAAACAAGGATTATCACAGTGAAAGAAACTGACACTCTTCCTACCTATAGTTTTCTGTCCCTAGAAAAAATGTTTTTTTAAAGCTGATTGATGATCAATGCTTTAGCACACTATAGCACAAGTAGGATTTCCCTCACTGTCCTTCCCTGTCCCTAGAAACAAGGATTATCACAGTGAAAGAAACTGACACTCTTCCTACCTATAGTTTTCTGTCCCTAGAAAAAATGTTTTTTTAAAGCTGATTGATGATCAATGCTTTAGCACACTATAGCACAAGTAGAATTTCCCTCACTGTCCTTCCCTGTCCCTAGAAACAAGGATTATCACAGTGAAAGAAACTGACACTCTTCCTACTGTGAGGGGGTTAACTCGGCAGCGGGTGTGTGTGACCCCCGAGATGGGCTCCCCATACAAAAACAGGCCCAGCAAACGGAGGTTGTGGTTTTCAAAATCAAAAAGGTGCGGTTTATTTTCTATTTACAGTGACAAAACACAGCAAAGCAAAAGAAACATAAACAAAATAAATCCTGGTCAACTTGACCTCTGACTAAACATACAGGTTTCCTAACTAACAACTGGGATCAGCCTAGTGCTGTCCTAGTCCCTAAGTCCCTGGTTTTAAATGTCCAAGCAAATAGCCACACAGGCTTTGTCTCACCGCACAGGGGTTCACTCTCCCTAGACAGTCCACACAGGTCTGGTTCCAGGCATGAGCTAACATCTAATGAAGCTGGGAGTTCTTATAGAGGCCTAAATGAGCTGACAAGCTTCAGCTGGTCTCATCAACTCCCTGTCTGCACGACGCCCCACACTCTCCCTAGAGGTATGAGTCATCCATGAGCCCACTAGCCTCAGCTGGGCTTATACAACTCTCCACCTAGTTGTATAAGTCGGCGTAAAGCCTGAATCTGGGCGAAATATATCTACCCCCCTGGATGCAACCAGGTGACTTTACCTTCCTGCTGTCACATACCCCCCCTCTTGTTTTAACCTCGGGGTTGGAACACCAGCAATCAGGCATTCATGTACTCGAGACAAAGCATCCACATTCCCCATTTGAACGCCAGGGCGATGCTTTACTGTGAAGTTGAATTCCTGAAGGGCCAGGAACCACCTATTCACTCTTCTATTTGTTTCCTTGTTTTGAGCCATCCACTTTAACGGAGCGTGATCCGTAACCATGTCAAAGTGCCTACCTAGCAGGTAGTACCGAAGGGAATCTAGAGCCCACTTCACCGCTAAACACTCCTTTTCAACGGTGGCGTAATTTACCTCATGGGACTTCAACTTCCTGCTGAGGTAAATGACTGGGTGCTCTTCCCCGTTCCAGACCTGGGACAATACTGCTCCTAACCCCACATCTGACGCATCACTTTGTACGACAAAGTCTTTAGAGAAGTCGGGTGAGTACAACACTGGCTGGCTACATAAGGCTTGTTTCAAGAATTGGAATGCTGCCTCAGCCTCGGGGGTCCATTTAATCATGACCGACCCTTTCCTCTTCGTCAGGTTGGTTAGGGGCACAGCCTTAGAAGCAAAGTGGGGAATGAATCGCCGATAATACCCAGCGATTCCCAGAAAGGCTCGTACCTGCTTCTTGCTGTTGGGACGTGGCCAACTCTGGATGGCCTCGACTTTGTTGAGTTGGGGTTTTATTACTCCCCTCCCAATGGTGTACCCAAGATATTTGGCCTCCTCCTGCCCAATGGTACACTTCTTGGGGTTAGCCGTAAACCCCGCTTCCCGAACAGAGTCCAGGACTGCTTGCACTTTTGGCAGATGTGAGGCCCAATCTGTGCTATGGACAATTATGTCATCCAGGTAAGCCGCAGCATACTTCCGATGGGGCCTCAGCATCTGGTCCATTTTCCGCTGGAATGTGGCCGGCGCATTCTGTAACCCGAACGGCATTCTTTTATATTGGAACGCCCCGTCTGGGGTTACAAATGCGGTTTTCTCTTTGGCCGACTTGGCCAGGGGGATTTGCCAATACCCTTTTGTGAGGTCAAGCGTCGTCATGTATCGGGCTGTTCCCAGCCGGTCGATCAACTCATCTATACGTGGCATGGGGTAGGTGTCAAATTTTGTAACTTTGTTCAACTGACGAAAATCGTTACAAAATCGCCAGCTCCCATCCGGTTTAGGCACCAACACAATGGGACTAGACCAATCACTTTGGGACTCCTCTATCACCCCTAAGTTCAGCATTTTCTGTACTTCCTCCCGTATTGCCTCCCGTCGGGCCTCTGGGATCCGATAGGGTTTTAACTTCACCCTTTCACCGGGCGGGGTAATGATGTCATGCTCTACCCCAGATGTTTGTCCCGGCAGCTCAGAGAATACCTCCTTGTTGCGAAGCACAAACTCCTTAACCTCCTGTTGTTGGGGTTGTGACAAGGTGGCTGCTATTCCAACCTCAGGAATCACGCAACCAGTTTGAGCTGGTGACCAAGTGTCTGCGACTAGGGACTCTCTATCCCTCCAGGCTTTCAACAGATTAACGTGATAGATCTGTTCGGGCTTTCGCCTTCCTGGTTGTCTGACCTTGTAATTCACTTCGCTCACTTTTTCCATTATCTCGTAGGGGCCTTGCCATTTGGCAAGGAATTTACTTTCAACCGTAGGGACAAGTACCAGTATCCTATCCCCCGGGGAAAAGGTACGGGTCTTGGCTCCACGGTTGTACACTCTCTGCTGTGCTAACTGCGCTTGGGCCAAATGTTCCTTCACGATGGGCATTACCTGTGCAATTCGGTCTTGCATCAGGGCGACATGCTCAATCACACTCCTGTGGGGAGAACTCTCACTTTCCCAAGTTTCCTTGGCAATATCCAACAGCCCTCTTGGGTGTCTCCCATACAGTAACTCAAAGGGGGAGAATCCCATAGAGGATTGGGGCACCTCCCTAATAGCAAACATCAGATAAGGAAGTAGACAGTCCCAATCCTTTCCATCTCTATCCACCACTTTCTTCAACATTTGTTTTAGGGTTTTGTTGAACCTTTCAACCAGCCCATCGGTTTGGGGGTGATACACAGATGTACGTAATTGCGTCACTTTGAACAATTTACACAGCTCCTTCATAACCCGGGACATAAAGGGTGTACCTTGGTCCGTAAGCAGTTCTTTACAAATACCCACCCGGCTAAACACAAGAGATAGCTCTTTGGCTATGGTTTTGGCCGAGGTATTTCGGAGAGGGATCGCTTCTGGATAACGGGTGGCATAGTCCATTATAACTAATATGTACTGGTGCCCCCTAGCGGACTTGATTATAGGACCTACCAAATCCATGGCGATCCTCTCAAACGGGACCTCAATGATGGGTAGAGGGACCAGCGGGCTACGGAAATGTGGCATCGGGGCCGACCTCTGACACACAGGGCAGGAGGAACAATAATTTTCTATGTCCTTCATCACCCCCGGCCAATAGAATCTCTGTAATACCCTCTCTCGGGTTTTCTCTGTCCCCAGATGACCTCCAAGAATGTGCCCATGGGCCAACTCCAACACCAACTTCCTGTAAGGTTTGGGCACCACAAGCTGCTCAACGGTTTCTTCTGCCCTTTTTGCCACCCGATACAGTAGGTCCTTCTCTACGCTGAAGTATGGGTAAGTGCAGGTATTATCTGGGTTCACTAACTCGCCATCTATTTCCACTACGTTTTCCCGTGCCTTTATTAGGGCGGGGTCTTTCAACTGTTCTGTGGCAAAGTTTTCCCTGTGAACCTCAAGATCAGAAAACTCCACAGACGGTAGGTTTTCGTCTGAGGAGGTGGGCTCCTCTCCAGTTTCTTGAGTCTCCCCTGCCAATACTGATAAGGGAAATTCCGGAGAGTCCTCACCACTCTCAGGAGAGTTCTGGCTATCACATTCCTGGTACATAGGGGCACCAGTGGGGGGCTCAGGATCATCCCACAGTTCCCAGAACTTCGGAAAATCCCTTCCCACAATGGCGTCATGCGGTAACTGAGATACTAAGCCCACTGGATGAGAGAGGGTACCTTTGGGGGTCTCGAAACACACTGTAGTCACTGGATACTCTCGGGTGTCCCCATGCACACAAATAACAGCTACCTTGCTATTCCCAGAGACCTCTGTTTTAACTAACTCAGCCTTTATCAGGGTCACAAGGCTACCTGAATCCAGCAATACCACAACATTTCTACCATTAACACACATTTTGCATAAATGTTTCTCAGTTCCTCGAATGGCAGTGCATGCGACTGTCGCACACAGCGACTGACGTCTGCCCGTCAGAAAGTCACACTGCATGGGTTCCTCCACAACCGGGCAATTGGCTGCAATATGTCCCGCTTGCCGGCAGCGGTAGCAAACGATCCTTCTTGCGGCCTCTTGAGCCGCTGATTTCCCAGGCTGTTCTCGCCAAACTTGGGGTAGAGCTCCCACCCTCTCACTCTCTCCACCCTCACCCCTTGGAATCCTCTTATCCGCCCCTGGGGATGGTCTGGTCTTAGGGTGGAAAGTCCGAGTGTCTCTGGAAGAGGCCGTCAGGTTCTCTGTAGCCAAGTATTTCTCCACACGATCCACAAGACCATCGGCCGTCTCTGGGTCTCCATGGCTTACCCACTTTTGGATGGCAGTAGGAAGAGCTCTCAAAAACCGATCCATTACAACACGTTCCACAATCTTTGGTGCGGACAAAGTCTCTGGCTGTAGCCACTTTCTGCTCAGGTGAATGAGATCATACATTTGAGACCTGGGGGGTTTTCCAAGCTGGAAAGTCCAGTTATGCACACGCTGAGCCCGGACAGCCTGGGTGACACCCAGCCTTGCCAATATTTCAGCTTTTAGCATCGCATAGTCTTTTGCTTGGTTAGGCTCTAGGTCATAGTAAGCTTTCTGCGATTCACCAGTTAACAGAGGAGCCACCAGTCCAGCCCACTGCTCCTCAGGCCACTTTTCTCTTTCAGCGGTCCTTTCAAATGTGGTCAAAAATACCTCTGGATCATCCTCTCCAGTCATTTTTGTCAATAAACGACTCACCCCAAAGGACGCGGTATTAGTGGGACGGCTTTCCTCACTGGTCTGCGGACGTTGCTGCATTGCTGCTTCCATCTGTTGTTGTAGTCTCTGCTCTTGCTTCTGCAACAGGTCTATGAAGCGGGCCTCAGATTGCTGCTGGGCTTGTTGCTGAGCCTCCAGACTCTGTTGCAAAGTTGCGTTTGTCTGCTGCTGGGCTGCAAGGCTCTGTTGATGAGCTTGCTGCTGGGCTGCGAAGTTCTGTTGTTGAGCTGCAAGGCTCTTTTGCAAACCTGCATTTGTCTGCTGTTGATTGGCATTTGCTAGAGCCAGCTGCTTCAGTATATCCTCCATGCTGGCTTAAAAAAAAACTGCCTGCATTCTCCACCAACTGTGAGGGGGTTAGCTCGGCAGCGGGTGTGTGTGACCCCCGAGATGGGCTCCCCATACAAAAACAGGCCCAGCAAACGGAGGTTGTGGTTTTCAAAATCAAAAAGGTGCGGTTTATTTTCTATTTACAGTGACAAAACACAGCAAAGCAAAAGAAACATAAACAAAATAAATCCTGGTCAACTTGACCTCTGACTAAACATACAGGTTTCCTAACTAACAACTGGGATCAGCCTAGTGCTGTCCTAGTCCCTAAGTCCCTGGTTTTAAATGTCCAAGCAAATAGCCACACAGGCTTTGTCTCACCGCACAGGGGTTCACTCTCCCTAGACAGTCCACACAGGTCTGGTTCCAGGCATGAGCTAACATCTAATGAAGCTGGGAGTTCTTATAGAGGCCTAAATGAGCTGACAAGCTTCAGCTGGTCTCATCAACTCCCTGTCTGCACGACGCCCCACACTCTCCCTAGAGGTATGAGTCATCCATGAGCCCACTAGCCTCAGCTGGGCTTATACAACTCTCCACCTAGTTGTATAAGTCGGCGTAAAGCCTGAATCTGGGCGAAATATATCTACCCCCCTGGATGCAACCAGGTGACTTTACCTTCCTGCTGTCACACTACCTATAGTTTTCTGTCCCTAGAAAAAATGTTTTTTTAAAGCTGATTGATGATCAATGCTTTAGCACACTATAGCACAAGGAGAATTTCCCTCACTGTCCTTCCCTGTCCCTACAAACAAGGTTTAGCACAGTAAAACACACTGACACTCTCCCTACCTATAGTTTTCTGTCCCTATAAAAAATGTTTTTTTAAAGATGGTTGATGATCAATGCTTTAGTACAGTATAGCACAAGGAGAATTTCCCTCACTGTCCTTCCCTGTCCCTACAAACAAGGATTAGCACAGTAAAACACACTGACACTCTCCCTACCTATAGTTTTCTGTCCCTATAAAAAATGTTTTTTTAAAGATGGTTGATGATCAATGCTTTAGTACAGTATAGCACAAGGAGAATTTCCCTCACTGTCCTTCCCTGTCCCTACAAACAAGGACTCGAACAGTAAAACACACTGACACTCTCCCTACCTATCCTTCTCTTTCCCTAAACTAAAGGAATCCAGGTTAAGCAAGAAAAAATAAATGTCACTGTCCCTGCCTATGCTTCTCTTTCCCTGCTCCGGAACACACTACACTAGGCCGCCGTTCTGGCGGCCTTTTATAGTGTGGGGCGTGTACTAAACACCCTCAGCAATAATTGGCCACAGGCATCCTGCCTGTGGCCAATCATTGCTCTCCTCGCTGCCGGCGCTGTGATTGGCCAAGCATGCGGGGTCACAGTGCATGCTTGGCCAATCACAGCGCCTGGATGACACTGCGATGGCGTAGTGCATTGTGGGCCGTTCGCGTCACTCGAATTAGGCGCGAACGGCCCAAATCGTTCGATCTTCGTCGAACGATCAAACAGCCGATGTTCGAGTCGAACGTATGTTCGACTCGAACACCGAGCTCATCCCTACTCAGGAGAAGCAACAGGATGTATTTTGGGGTGTAATTCCACATATGCCCATGGCATGTTTGAGCAATATATCATTTAGTGACAACTTTGTGCAAAAAAATACAAAAATAAAATAAAAAAAATATTTTTTTACGCAACTTGTGTGAACATATAAAATATTCCATGGACTCGACATGCCTCTCAGTATATAGCTTGGGGTGTCTACTTTCCAAAATGGGGTCATTTGGGGGGGTTTTGAACTGTTCTGGCATTTTATACACAACATTAGGAAGCTTACATACACTCTTCTAACCACTTGAAGACAAAGCCCTTTCTGACACTTTTTGTTTACATGAAAACATTTTTTTTTTTTGCAAGAAAATTATGTTGAACCCCCAAACATTATATATATTTTTTTAAAGCAAAGGCCCTACAGATTAAAATGGTGGGTGTTGCATTTTTTTTTCCACACAGTATTTGCGCAGCGATTTTTCAAACGCATTTTTTGGGGGAAAAATACACTTTTTTTAATTTTAATGCACTAAAACACACTATATTGCCCAAATATTTGATGAAATAAAAAATATGATCTTAGGCTGAGTACATAGATACCAAACACGACATGCTTTAAAATTTTGCACAAACGCGCATTGGCGACAAACTACATACATTTTTAAAAGCCTTTAAAAGCCTTTACAGGTTACCACGTTAGATTTACAGAGGAGGTCTACTGCTAAAATGACTGCCCTCGATCTGACCTTCGCAGTGATACCTCACATGCATGGTGCAATTGCTGTTTACATATGACGCCAGACCGACGCTTGCGTTCGCCATTGCGCAAGCGCAGGGCAGGACAGGGGTGCTTTTTCTTTTATTATTATTAATTTTGCTTTTTTATTTTATTTTTAAACTGTTCCATCCATATATTTTTTTTTTTTTATCATTTTTATTGTTATCTCAGGGAATGTAAATATCCCCTATGATAGCAATAGGTAGTGACAGGTACTCTTTTTTTGAAAAAACTGGGGTCTATTAGACCCTAGATCTTTCCTCTGCCCTCAAAGCATCTGACCACACCAAGATCGGTGTAAAAAAATGCTTTCCCAATGGCGCTTTTTATATCCGGGGGGGGGGGACATTCCCTCCCACTGCTTGTAAAAGCAGTCCAGAGGCTAATTAGCCACTAGGATTGCTTTTACATGAAAGCCGGCCGCTGGCTGAAAAGAATGATACCAAGATGATACCTAAACCCGCAGGCATCAATCTGGTATAACCATTCAAAGTCCAGCAACATACCAGTACATTGCTGGTCCTTGTTGGACATGTATTGTAATCTTTTTTTTCATGCAGCCTGTTGGCTGAACGAAAAAAGAGATTGATCGGTGGGTATGCCCACCATTAGAATACCGCCCTTCATCCACCCACTTCTAATGATGGGCATACATGCACCATTTATATATGCCGAAGCATGGGGGCATCCTCCCGCAAAAGTTATGCCGCACACACATGGTTGGACTTTTCCACGGGCAAGCCTCCGTCTGAATTTCGACCGTATGTACGCGGCATTAGGAGCAAAATCGCTCCTCCGCCCCTGCTGCCCCAATGCTTCGGCATATATGCTTTTTTTTTTTTTAACTGTGGTGGTGAAATCACCTCCTACAGCACTGGAGTCGCAGGGATCAGGCCTGTCTCTGCAAACGCTGCAGTTATGTGTGTTGTGTTTTGTAAGTGACAGTGATCGATCGATACTGCACTTGGGTGGCCTGGGCTGGACGGAGGGGCAAAACGCAGGTGCCAGCAGGTATCTGGGCTGATCCCGCTAACACTGCGTTTTTGGGAACCCTAAACTGCTGGGGACGCTAGTATAGATCTGATCAGATCAGATATTGATCTGTTCAGATACTATACCACTAAGGAGGGTGTATGCTTCACGCGTGGGTGTTAGCGCTACTGGCACTAACCTGACGCTGCCTGGGGTGTAACGCAGACCCTCTCTGACGCTAAAACCTAATTGATATCACCCGCCGGGCGATCAGGGGGTTAAACCTTTATTGGGCTATATACGGCGGGTGCCCTGACACTATAAAAAGCAAACTAACTAACCAGCGTCACCCGTAACACTTATATGGTGATCACTGGTGAAAGGGTTAACTAGGGGCAATTAGGGGGTTAAACCTTTATTAGGTAATATATGGGGGTACCTGGCGCTATAAAAACCTGCGGCAAACCTAAAAAAAATAACTGGCTACCGATCGGCATCATCGACACTAAAACAGCGATCAGAAAAACGATTGCTTAGCGACAGTGGTGATAGGGGGTCAAAGGGTTATCTGGGGGGCGATCAAGGGGTTAAACCTTTATTAGGGGGGGGGTTAGGGGGCTACACCGGACCTAAAACTAACTGTAGTGACACTTTTACAGTCCCAAATGTCACTGATTGCAGTGATCAGTAAATAAATGGTCACTGCAATCAGTGACACTGTGACTGGGGGCTGGGGGGGGAGCCTGGGGGGCCATTTATGTGCCTATGTGTCCTGGTGTCAGTGTAGTGTTAGTGCACTAACCTGTGTGTCTTCTCTCGTACGACGCTCGGTATATGTGAGCGCCGCATGAGAGATGACATAATTTCCTCTGCCTGTGTTTACATTACACAGGCAGAGGAAGCTTTCTCATTCGCCGGGAGCGATCGCAAGGGGGTGGCCGGAATCGAATGGCCGTCCCCTCATTCCGGATCGCTCCCGAACAACTAACGACCGCTCACTGTATAGAAGGGGGGTCCGATGGGACTCCCCAACTATACAAAGGCAGTCACGTACAGGTACGTGACTTTGCCTGTCGGTGCCATTCTGCTGACGTATATACACAGTGAGCGGTCGTTAAGTGGTTAAAGTAATTATAAAGGTTTGCTTTTTTTTTTTTTTTCAAGGGTTTTGCACAGAGCAGCCCCGATCCTCCTCTTCTGGGGTGCCCCGGCGGCGCTCCTAGCTCCTTCTTTTTATTAGGTGCCCCCATTGAGAGCAGGTTTTCATGGGGGCACCCGTGCGGGCGCGCTCCCGAGTCCCACTACTGTGTCCATGACACAGACAACAGGACTCAGCCCCGCCCCCGCATCACTAAATTTGATTGACAGCAGCAGGAGCCGATGGCTCCTGCTGCTATCAATCTATCCAATGAGGACGGAGACAACGGCTGGAGTCGCTGGGCTCGTGCACATCGCTGGAACGATCAGGTTCAAGTAAGAAAAAGGGGGGCTCTTGGGGGCAGCTGCAGCACAGAAGGTTTTTCACCTTAAAGCGGAGGTGCAGCCAGATTTTTTTTTTTTTTAAAGTCAGCAGCTACTAACAGTGTAGCTGCTGACTTTTAATAAGGACACTTACCTGTCCTACTCGCCCGCGATGTCGGTCCCGCCACGGCGATCGATCGCTGCTGTCAGGACCTTGCTCCTCCATCCTGACTAAGGGAAACAGGCAGGCTTCACTGCCTGTTTCCTACTGCGCATGCGCCAATCGCACGGCGCTTTGTGAATGGGCGGCTTGCCTCCTGGGATACACACAGTTCCCAGTAGGCAGCGCGCCCCATTCACAAGAAGAGGAAGAGGAAGGAGATCCACCGCGGATTAGAAGAGGCACATTAGAGGCAGATTAGGGGACTTCCGCATAGCAACGGGCATTTCGGGTGAGTATAAAAAAAAAAAAAAATTTCTATTAATTATTTTCTTTTTTTTTATAGGATTTTTAATGTAAAAAAAAATTCTGGGTGGACCTCCGCTTTAATGTATAGAATGCATTAAGGTGAAAAACCTTGAGACTTTAAGACCCCTTTCACACTGAGGGCGAATTGCAGGCGCTATAGCATTAAAAATAGCGCCTACAATCCACCCTTAAAAAGCTGCACCATTCACTCCAGTGTGAAAGCCTGAGGGCTTTCACACTGGAGCGGTGCGCTAGCAGGACGGTAAAAAAAGTCCTGCTAGCTGCATCTTTGGAGCGGAGAAGGAGCGGTGTGTTTACCACTCCTCCTCCGCTGCTGCCCATTGAAATCAATGGGACAGCGCGGTTTTAACCCTTTCGCGGCCGCTAGCGGGGGTAAAACCGCCCCGCTAGCGGCCAAAATGCGCCGCAAATCCGCCCATAGCGTCGGCGGTAAAAATAGCGTAGTTTTACCGCCGACGCTATGGGCGCCTCAGTGTGAAAGGGCTCTAAAACCCCTTTAATTTGCAGGGATTTCCTCTCACTTCCTGTTTGGCTATGGGACAGAAAGTGAAGGGAAATCTCCCTATTGGGACACAGATGTAAAAAAAAAAAAAATCTGACAGGGGCTATAACCAGTGACGACCCATAACTAAGTGGCACCGCCCCCCTAATCCATGCGTCCAGACCCTAATCTACATGCAGGGTGCCGGACGCATGGTTTCCAATGGGATTTTTTTTTTTACCCAAAATATGTAGCAGAATACATATTGAGCTAAATTTATGAAGAAATTAGATTT